>MU227380.1:708690-790620 GCA_018584345.1 Thuja plicata | reverse complement strand
TTGCCTCCAAATATGATGTCATCAACAAATATTTCAGCAATCAAAGTGTTAGCATTAGTATCTTCTTTCAAATAAAGATTACTATTTTTACTAGTCCTTATGAATCCAATACTTATTAGATAGGAATTAAGTCATTCATACCAGGCTCTAGGAGCTTGTTTTAATCCATACAAGGCTTTTTGAAGTCTACATACCATGTTCCTCTTGTCTGGATCCACAAACCCTTCTGGCTGTTCAATGTATACCTCTTCTTCAAGTATTCCATTTAGGAATGCTGACTTAACATCCATTTGATATACTTTGAATCCTTTGTATGCAGTATAGGAAAGTAGAATTCATACTCCTTCTAGCCTAGAAATGGGTGCAAAGGTTTCTCCATAGTCTATACCTTCCTCTTGTGCATACCCCTTACATACTAGTCTTTCTTTGTTCCTTGTGACTTCTTCATTCTCGTTTAGTTTGTTCCTAAATATCCATTTTGTACCGATGACATTCTTGTCATCTGGTCTTGGCACAAGTGACCATGTCTTGTTTTTTTCAATCTGTTCAATCTCATCATTCATAGCACTTATCCATTCTTCATTATTTAGTGCAGCATTGCCAGATTTTGGTTCAAACTCACAAATTAAGCAACTTGAGTTTAAAGACTTACTTCTTGTTCTTGTACTAGCTTTCTTATCTCCTATGATCTGGTTCTCTAGATGGTTCCTCCGTACATATCTTGCAAGTATAGGTGCATTCCTTTGCATATCAGCTTGATCTTCATTGTCTTGTACATTATTTTGATCAATATCTTGATCGTCGGTAACAACATTTTGATCGTCGATTGCAAAATTTTGTTGTTCTAGATTTAAGCACTGTTGCTCAGGTAGAGTTATGGGTTCTTCATAGTATACAAACTTGTTGTAGTCCTCTGGTTCTTTTATGCTTTCCAATTCATTCTTTTCTACAAATTCATCAATCTTTACATTTCCACTTTCAACTATTTTGTTAGAAGCCTTGAGTAGACATTTAAAAGCTTTGCTTTTGGTAGAATACCCTAAAAAAATACCTTCATCACTTTTGGCATCTAGTTTTCCATTTCTATTGTCCTTTAAGGCATAACATTGACTGCCAAATATTTTGAAGTAACTTACATTGGGTGTTTTACCATACCACAGCTCATAAGGAGTCTTCTTTGAGTCCTTTCTTAAGTGTATTGTTAAGTGTATATACAATAGTGCTAACAGCTTCCCTCCAGAAGATCTGGGTGATGTCCTTCTTTACCATCAGTGTTCTTGCACAATCAACTATTGATCTATTTCTTCTTTTAGCAATCCCATTTTGCTATGGAGTTCTTGGTGCAGAAACCTGTCTTTTTATACCATGCTCATTACAAAAATTAGTGAATTCATCTGATACAAATTCTCCTCCTCTATCTGATCTTAAACATTTCAGATCCTTACCACTTTGTTTTTCAACCATAGCCTTATACCATTTAAACATCTTGAATGCTTCAGATTTTTCTTTTAAAAACATGACTGTCATCATTCTAGAGTAATCATCAACAAAGAGAATAAAATAGCTATCTCCATAATAGCTCTTTGTCCTCATAGGTCCACATAAATTAGTATGGACTAATTCTAGAATAACATCAGATGTATGGGTTTTGCTTTTGAAACTAGACTTTGTCATTTTACCTTTTTGACAATTCTTGCACATGATGTTGTCTGGATTTGTCATCGTTGGTAAGCCTCTTACCCTTCTTTTCCTACTTATTTTCATCATGTTGTTAAAATTCACATGACATAACCTTTTGTGCCACAGCCATATGTCTTCATTTCTAGTCATCAAGCAAGTGGGCTTAGTATCATTCAGATAGAATAAGTTACCCTTGGTCTGTTCACCGATACCAATTAGTGTTCCTGATTCATTGAAGATCTTTGCCTTCTTATTCTCAAATGCTACTCTGTGACCTGAATTATTCAGCTGAGAAACACTCAACAGATTATAGTTCAATCCTTTTACCCAATAAGCATTTTCACATTTAATTAGGTTATTCAACATTACTGTTCCTTTACCTTCAATTTGACAAGGGGAATTGTTTCCCATTCTTAGTGTACCACCTTTATAGAGTTCAAAAGTATCAAATTTTTCTTTTTCACCGGTCATATGGTGAGTGCAGCCACTATCTATAATCCAGATATTATTCTTACTAATCTTAGATATGAGTGTAGTTTCTTCATACCTTTCATCATCATCTGAATCATCCTTCACAGCTACAAACACTATCTCAACATCATCATCTGGTTCGGTGTCAGTATCATCATCTTTGCAAGCAGCTAGATAGCTATCCTTCTTGCCTTTATCCTTGTAATCTCGGGTTTCATTCCTTTTTGATCATCGGTAACCTCTGTAATATTTGTTATCACCTCTGTTTGACTTCTTCTCAAAAGTTCTATTATCACTTCTGTCATCTTTTATCTTAGGACATCTTGCAGCAAAGTGTCCAATCTCTTTACAATTAAAACATACAAGTGGTAACTTACCTTTGTATTTACCTTTGCCTCTTAGCATCCTTCTCGCCATGAGTACCTCAATTTCATCTAGATCTTCTTCTTCACTTTCACTTTCACTGTCTCCTCTAGATGAGTGTCTCTGACTGGATTTGCTTAACCTCATAGAAGACTTGAATGTAGACTCTATACTTGGTAAGACACTATTATCAAAATTTTTCATCTCAAATGAAATCAGTCTACCAATCAGGCTATCAAGAGTGACTGTATTATTTGCTACTGCTCTTATTTCTTAAATAACAGAGACTCTAATAGCATATATAGGCAATAGGGTTCTTAAGATTTTACTTACCACTGTCTCCTCTTCAAGTGTACCTCCAACACCTCGTATAGCATTGACTACTTCCTTTATTCTTGTGCTATATTGTGTTATGTTTTCACCTTCTTTCATTCTGAGATCATCAAAATTTCCTCTAAGGGTTTCTGCCTTGGCTCTTAGAACATTTGCATCACCTCCATGTACAATTTTCAACTTGTCCCACATTGTCTTTGCATTCTTGCAATCTTTGACATCCTTAAATTTAGCATCAGAGAGTGAGGCTGAAAGCTCTATAACCATGCAGTTATGTTCATGCTTTACTCTCAATTGATCTACTATCAATGGTCCTATAGGCATCACATATGTAGTATCTAAGTATTGAGTAATATAATTTCCAATACCTGATAGGTGAAGCTTTAGCCTGCTTTTCCATGAAGCAAAGTTGTCCTTGTTCAACTTGGGCACATCTCATCTATTCATCTTGTGATCTTTCACTTAGGTCTTGAAACCTTCCTTTTAAGCACACAAGCTTTGATACCAATTGTTAGTAATAACTGAGAGGGGGGGGGGTGTGAATCAGTGGCCTTAATTTTTTTTTCAATTTAAGCTTTAATCCACCAATCAATACTTCTCAAATTATTAAGTCCCAACAAGATGCATGCCTTTGAAATACTTGAAATAAATAACTGTTTATCGGTTTACCTTGTCTGTCCTGATTCTCTTTGATAACTGATAAGCAGTAAACTGTATCTACCTATGCTCAGTAAATATGTAGAGTATACCAATCAATCCATATATGCATATGTAGAATTTAAAACACTAAAGTAATAAACCATACACATATAACACAAGGATTTTAACATGGAAACCCTGTTAAGGGAAAAAACCACTGGGACCGGTACTCCAAATTTTCACTCTTCTGAAGTGAGCCCTGTTAGGAGCCAACCCTATTAAAGGTTACAAACAAACTGTTAGGTGCAACCTTATTAGAGGATTTTCAATACATAGGCTGTCACTTAGTATCTAGCATCTATGCTACCATCCTTGAATCAGTCTCATGACTGTCAATAGGCTTTATGCTAATCTTACTACCATCCTTGAATCAACCTCCTTCTTAGACTATCAATAGGCTTTAGGCAAGACCGATGCTACTATCATGAGTCAACCTTCTGGTAATCTATTTAGGATATACCTCAAATACAAAAGATTGTTAAGTCCTACTCTGTTAAGAGACTTAATGCTTCAATGGTTAAACTGAAACAAAATGACCCGTTTCTAATGCAACTTAATTGTAGATTTTTAGATCTATTTACTTATAATATCTTTCTGATCAATGTATCAGTACAATTTCTTTGTCCTTAACTCTTTCTACTCTGTGATGCTGTGCTTTACTGTTCGTTGGTGTCTATAGAATTCCTTAGCTCTCTCTTAGCTTGATTGATCAGGACTGAATGAAGTAAATCCTTCTCACTCCCCCGTGTATCTGATTGCTCTCTAAAATGAATTATGCTTGTCTCTTAAATAGACATGATATTTCTATATTCTAGGTTCTTGATTTTGATTCTTGGCATGAAAAATAATCCAGCCAGTTGATTTATGCTTTAACTCCTATTTTATCTCATAGTTATCTTCTTTCCAACTGTATAAAGTATCTTTAAATCAATTACTTAATGGTGGTTGAATAAATAAAACAAAACAACCAGTTAAGTCTATCTCTTAGCTCTGCCAACTAGATATTTTGTCATTTTCTGATCTCTCTGTTCTGTCGGTCAATATTGTAGTTTGTCGCCGGTGACAACTGCTAGTTCCGTCGGTGCAGCTTTAGTTAGCTTCGGGATCTTCGTTCATCAGGAATCTTAGGATCTTTCTCATCGGGCAACACTATTTTTATCTCATCGGGCATACTACGATTCTACTTCCTCGGGCATCACTGTGACTTTATCTCTGTGTTTACCGATGGTGTGCACTCTGCCAGTGTAGTTTGTCACTTGGTGAATACTTGACTTTTATGTATTGCTGAAAGCGTAACCTCTATTCTATTGATTTTTTGAAGTCTTTTTCATGACCATACAGATGATATCAAGTTGACATCAATGAAAATACAAACCATTAACTGATTTAATGCCTTGCATCATCTTCAACTTAATATAGTCAATCATTCAATCAATTATATGTCGTCAGTTGCTGCAGCAATGAATTATTCAAATATCATATGGTTAAAATAATTGTTGTCAGGTATGAAGGTAGAAATCAAAGAACAAAATATTATCTACTGTGACAAAACCAGTGCTATTAACATTTCAAAGAACCCTCTGATGCATACCAAGACTAAACATATTGCAATAAAGTATCATTTCTTGAGGGAATTGGTTCAGAACAAAGAAGTAAGATTGGAATATGTGAATACCAAAGAAAAAATTGCAGACATATTCACAAAATTGCTACCTAAGGATGCATTTTTGTATCTTAGAGGAAAGCTAGGGGTAACTTCCCTATCTGAGGCTCACTAAAACACAGTTTAGTGATGCATCAACCGAGCTACAAAATAGACTTAACATGTTAATGCAGATATTTAGAGCTTATTTCATATGAATCAGTACAGATAGGTACATTACAATTTCATTTGATATGTCAGTTGGTGTCTTTGGCATTGGTTTTCAAAGAGGGAGAGATTACTGTATGTCATATTAATTTATGAAAGAAGGAGAGATTACTAATGGAGAGATTGATGATAGAGGGAGAAATTTATCAGCGACAAAGATTAATGTAAGAGGGAGAAATCTGTATTTTAGTGTTTGAGGGAGTTTTGGATGAGAATCAAAATGAAGCTAAAGACATTAATAAAATTGTATGAGAATTAGAATGAAGCTAAGGACATTAACAATATTTCATTGTTATGTCTGCTTCTCTATAATTCTTTTTTATTATGATATGTTGTGTTTCTATCAATGCCAAAGAGGGAGACTGAAGCAAGCTCCGAGAGCCTGGTATGAAAGACTGCATGGTTACTTGATAAGTATTGGTTTTCAGAGAACTAATGACAATAGTAGCTTGTACATCAAAGAAGGACCTCAACACAAGATACTATTAGCTGAAATATTTGTTGATGACATATTTTTTACTGGATATGATGACTTATGCAGAGCACTCTAGAAGCTATGAGTAAGGAATTTGAGATGTCTATGTTTGGTGAAATCAAATTCTTTGTTGGATTACAAGTTTATTAGATGAAGGATGGCATCTACATTACTTAGTCTAAGCACATAAAAGAGATACTAAATTTTTTTGGGATGGAATACTCTAGACTAGTTGGAACACCTATGCCTACTAGACATAATCTATCTAAGGATGATGATTCAAAGGAGGTAAATCAGACTACATATAGATCCACGATTGGAAAACTTCAATACATTGTTCACACTAGAGCTGATATTGCATTAACAGTTGGTATTGTTGCAAGGTTTTCATCTAATCCTAGAGAGAATCATTTGATGGCTATCAAAAGGATTCTAAGATATCTTAAGGGTACTTAAGATTATGGATTATGGTATAAGAAAGGAGGAAAATTTGAGTTGAAGACTTTTACTGATGCCGATTGGGCAGGAAGAGTTGATGACAGAAAGAGCACAAGTGATGGAGCACTATTTCTTGGAAAGAGGTTAGTCTCCTGGATAAGCAAGAAACAAAAATGCATTTCTCAATCTATAGCAGAAGAAGAATATGTTGCTGCAGCAGTGAATTATTCAAACATCATATGGTTAAAACAATTATTGTCAGGTATGAAGGTAGAAATCAAAGAACGAACCATTATCTACTATGACAAAACTAGTGATATTAACATTTCAAAGAACCCTCTGATGCATACCAAGACTAAACGTATTGCAATAAAGTATCATTTCTTGAGGGAATTGGTTTAGAACAAAGAAGTAAGATTGGAATATGTGAATACCAAAGAACAAATTGTAGACATAGTCACAAAAAAGCTACCTAAGGATGCATTTTCTTATCTTAGAGGAAAGCTAGGGGTAATTCCCCTAACTGAGGCTCACTAAAACACAGTTTAGTGATGCATCAACCAAGCAACAAAATAGACTTAACATGTTGATGCAGATATTTAGAGCATATTTCATATGAATCAGTACATACAGGTACATTACAATTTCATTTGATATGTCAGTTGGTGTCTTTGACATTGGTTTTCAAACAGGGAGAGATTACTGTATGTCTTATTAATTTATGAAAGAGGGAGAGATTACTGATGGAGAGATTGACGATAGAGGGAGAACTTTATCAGAGACAAAGATTAATGTAAGAGGGAGAAATCTGTATTTCAGTGCTTGAGGGAGTTTTGGATCAGAATCAAAATGAAGCTAAAGACATTAATAAAACTATATGAGAATTAGAATGAAGCTAAGGACATTAACAATATTTCATTGTTATGTTTGCTTCTCTATAATTCTTTTTTATTATGATATGTTGTGTTTCTATCAATGCCAAAGAGGGAGATTGTTGATGACAATTATTCAATTATGTAATGTTATTGATGTTTACACAAGTATAATGATGTTTACACAAATGTTTAATCCTATCCAAGCACAGTCATTGTCTTCCGAGCTCTCTCAGGCATTGAAGATGACCAAAGTGTTTCTTTGTTCTAGCCGAGTTCACTACGGCACTACAGTATTGTTTAGGGGTTGAAGGATTTCAGTATTGACTGAGAAAAATAGTTAGTATTAACCGACTAATGGTGGATTATATTTTATGGATAATTAGTTATATGCAGCCGACAAACAAGAGTTTTATTATTTATTTGGAAGGATATCAAGACTGACTTGACAAGGCCTAACATATATATGTAAGGTCAAGTTTGGATTGAATTGAGTGAGACAATTAAGGTGATGTTTAATTGCATGTGAAGTGTGATATGAAGATTGAAGGCGAAATCAGATGGGATTTTGATTGAGGATAGAATACAAAGGAATGCAATAGAATATCCGATCAGTGAGGATCAAGTACTTAATCTAGAACAAAGATCTGAATCAGCAAAGACAGCTGGTTATAAAAATAGGTCAATCTATTGTTACTCTCTAACAATTGTAGCAGTGATAAAAATCTCTTAATAG
Organism: Thuja plicata; assembly: GCA_018584345.1. NCBI lineage: Eukaryota > Viridiplantae > Streptophyta > Pinopsida > Cupressales > Cupressaceae > Thuja > Thuja plicata. Next base: position 782,683 of record MU227380.1, on the reverse strand, counting down.
AGTAGACTTAATAGTATTTTGTAAATCCTCTAACAAGGTGACATTTCTACATTGAAGTGTTTAAAGACCTCTCACAAGACCACTCCTTATAGGGTGATTAAATCCTCTAACCAGGTCACACCTAAGAGTGTGTTATTCTAACCTTTAACAAGGTTGGCTCCTAACAGGGCTCACTTCAAAAGAGTGAAAAATAGTTACTAGTTACTATTGGTTGTTTTTCCCATATTTGGCTTCCACATTAAATCTTGGTGTAATATGTGTACATTTCATTTGCTTTATGGTTTATGTTTCTATGATTTATTACTAAAGATAATCAAAGTTAATATCTTAAGATCTGCTATGTTAACCGAGTGACAGTGAAATATCTATGTTAATCGACCAACAGTGACTGATTTGTTTAAGACGTCTAAGGGACTTGGATTTTTTTTTGTGGTAACTAATTCACCCCTCCCCTCTTAGTTCCTCAACTCATTTAAAATAATTGGTATTAGAGCTGCAAGTGTTTACAAGGAAGGTTTAAAGGCCTAAGCTAAAGATCAAAGATGTCTTACAGAAGGGATATCCCTAAGCTCAACAAGGACAACTTTGCTGCATGGCTATATCTGATGAGGCTACATCTATCTACTATTGGAGATACTAGTTTTCAATTTTTGGATCACAAGCATGTGGAACCACTGAGACCTATGTCTATGGATCAGATGGTGGAAGTGAAGTATCATAACATAATGATGATTGATATAGCCTTTGCAATCAGCTATTCTGAATTTGATGAAGTCAAGGACTGCCCTACTACCTTTGATATGTTGAACAAACTACATGATATCTATGGAGGAGATGTAAATGTAAAGAGAGCCAAAGCAGAAAGTCTCAGAGGTTAGTTTGATATGATGAAAATGAAAGAAGGAGAAAACATTACAAAATACAGTGAAAGAATCAAGAAAAGTGTTAGTGCCATCAGAGCTGTCGGTGGAGTAATTGAAGACACAACAATGGTTAGCAAGGTATTGAGAACTTTACTTCCTATCTATGCAATTAGAGTTTTATCTATTCAAGAGATGAGATGCAGTAATGGTATAACTCTAAATGGATTGATTGGAAGATTATCAATATTTGAGTTGGATAACTTTGACAATTACTCTCCTAATCCTAGCAATATTGAGTCAGTATTCAAAGCTAAATTAAACCTTGGAAAGATGAAAGGAAAATAGATTGACAGTGATAGCGATGATGAGGATCTATAAATCATTGAAGCATTACTTGCAAGGAGAGCTGCAAAAGGAAAAGGACAATACAAAGGAAGAATACCATTGATTTGATTTTCATGTGATGAGGTTGGTCACATTGCTGCTAAATGTCCAAACAAGGAAGATAAAGGTGAGAAAAATTTCAACAAGTATAAAGGCAAGAAAGATTACAAAAGCTACAAGGATAAAGGTAAGAAATCTTGTTATATTGCTAAAAATTCTGATAGTGATGAAGATGAAGATGAAATGGTTTACATTGTTATTAAGGATGAGTCAGATAGTAAAGACAAGAGTAAAAGTACAATAATTTGTCACCCTTTTACAAACGAAAAGGTTAACAACACCAAAACTGTAAAACTTCAAGGGCATAAAAGTCACATTTTTGTTGAGAATTTGAAGATGATGTAAACTAAAGAAATGTGTGAAATAGGATGAATTATATGCCTATAGTTTTTTCAAAAACAATTGAACCAAAATTAATATTTTTGTTGGATTTTTTAGGTCTATTTTTCTTTTCCTGAAAAATACTATAAATCAAGGAGTTTACTTCCCGCCAAATCATTATAAGTAAAACATTGTTTTTTCATCTAATTTTAGAATATGTTTAAGATGACATGTATAGCTAGTGTAGGAAAAAAACAAAGAAGTGTTTTCCATCTATAGTTTTCTCGTTATAAGTTTTCAAAGCTGAACTTACCTGAAATCAATAGTTTTTGTCTCCCGCCATTTTTCCCCTATCAAAACTATAGAAAAAACAAAATAAATTACGTATTATTGAAGAGGACTCTCTTATCTAGCATTTTCTATGATTTTATTTTATTTTTGAATTGATTTATCATTTTTTATATTTTTCGAATCAACGACTACTTGATTGTTAAAATACCTACTTTCAATATTTTTTTAATTAAAATAGACTATGTCTAATTAAAATACTATAAAATCTATATGAGGATATTCTTGACTCTGATCTCTACAAAAGGGTATTTTGTAACTTTTTTTTAAATATCATTAAAAAGACTAGGAGTTATTGAAATGTCACTTTTTCTGAAATAATTTTATTTCTATGGTAATTGGACTCAAAGTGGTATAAAACATACATTTAATAGACATTTCCAATTGGAAAAGTTAAAGAACTTATCTAACTTAGCTAGAATGAATCTAGCTAGACTATATGTTTGACCATAATTAATTTTTAGTTAGAAATACTAAAATTTAGCTGTGTTGATAAGTTAGCCTAAAAGGTGACAGATTATTGTGCTTTTACCCACAATGAAAAGACAACACTATATTCTCATATTAGCAAGAATGACACATGGATCAATTGATAGTGGTTGTTCTCACCACATGACTGGTGATAAAACCAAATTTGAACATCTTGAACACTATGATGGTGGGAGTGTTAGTTTTGGGAATGATGAACCCTACTGTGTAAAAGGTAAAGGTTGTATTGCTCTTACTGAAGGAATCAAGTGTGATAATTCTTATTGGGTTGAAGGACTAAGGCGTAATCTAATAAGTGTGGCACAACTGAATAACATTGGTTTCAAGGTAGAATTAATGAATGGTAAGTCCAAGTTCCTGGATGGTAGAGGAAACCTAGTTGGAAATGAGAGGCAAACAAAAGGTAATCTATTTTATCTTGATCTCAATGAAAGTTCATGTTTTATTGCACAAGTAGAAGAAAGCTGGTTATGACATAAAAGGTTGTGTCATGTGAACTTTGACAACCTGATCAACATAAGTAAGGATAGAAGAGTAAGAGGTATTCCTATTTTGAAGAAACCTGAACTAGCAATATGCGAACAATGTCAAATTGGAAAGATGGGATAAACTAGCTTCAAGAGCAAGAACTACAAAACAAAAAAAGTCTTGGAATTGGTTCATACTGAATTATGTGGACCAATTGGAGCAGAAGGTTACACAGGTGAGAAGTGTTTCATTCTATTTATTAATGATCATTCCAGAATGATGACTATTATGTTTCTCAATGAAAATCCAGAAGCCTTTCAGAAGTTCAAATGGTACCTAGCCAGAGTTGAAAAAGAAACAGGAAAGAAACTTAAATGCTTAAGATCTGACAGAGGAGGAGAGTTCATTTATAATGAATTCAATGAGTTCTAAAATGAAAGAGGAATCAAAAGATAGATATCTTCCCTAGGTACACCACAACAGAATGGTATAGCAGAAAGAAGGAACATATCTATTATGGATTGTGCAAGAACCTTGATGATTGAGAAGGAAGTTGCTACCAAATATTGGAAGGAAGCCATTAGCACTGCAATTCACACCTTGAACCACATTCAATGGAAGAAAGGTACTAAGAAGACACCTTTTGAATTGTGGTATGGCTATAAACCTAATGTTCATTACTTAAAAGTATTTGGAAGTAGATGCTACATCTTGAAGGAAACAAGAAATAGAAAATTTGATGTAAAAAGTGATGAAGATATATTCCTAGGCTACTCCATCAAAAGCAAAGCATATAAATGTTTAAATCTTACTACTCATAAAGTCATAGAAAGTGTGCATGTAAAGGTTGATGAGTTTGCAGAAAGAAATGAAGAACAAAGCAGTAAAGAGCCTGAAGATTACAAAAACTATGTATTATGAACTTGATACTATACCTAAGAGTTAGGAAATGGTGCTTGGACATCAAGCATCTCAATCATTTAAGTCATCTACACAAACCTTCTTGCAACATGTGCAACCACTGATGCTAACTGAAGAAATTGAGTCACAAATAGAGGGAACCGAGTCTTATATTGAAGAAACCAAGTCACAGACAGAGGCACCCGAGTCGTAGACAGAGGTACCCAAGTCATAGACAGATACACCTGAGTCTCAGATAGTGGAACCCAAGTATCATATAGAAGAACATGACAAAATATTTGAGCATGGTGAACATAGTGGAGCAAGCCCATAATCAAAGAGGAAGGATCTTGTACTTTCTAAATATGTTAGAAGGCATCATGCACTTGAAAAAATAATTGGAAATAAGACAGAAGGTGCATTAAAAAGGAGAAAGATAAAAGGTACATGTTTACTTAGTGAAATTGAACCTAGAATTGTTAAAGATGCATTGAATGATGAGAAATGGATTGAAGCAATGAATGAAGAAATTGAGCAGATAGAAAAGAACAAAAATTGGACTCTTGTACCTAGACCAAAAGGAAAGAATGTGATTGGTACTAAGTGGGTTTTCATAAACAAAGCCAAACTAGTATGTAAAGGTTATGCTCAAGAAGAGGGTATTGATTATGGATAAACTTTTGCTCCTATTGCAAGACTTGAAGGAGTCAGAACTCTTCTGGTATATTATGCAAATAAAGGATTTAAGGTATATCAAATGGATGTAAAATATGCATTCTTGAATGGAATTTTTGAAGAGGAAGTCTTCATTGAGCAACCTTTTGTAGAACCTAACAAAAGGAATATGGTTTGCAAACTACACAAAGCATTGTATGGACTGAAGCAAGCTTCGAGAGACTGGTATGAAAGACTGCATGGTTACTTGATAAGTATTGGATTTCAGAGAACTAATGACAATAGTAGCTTGTACATCAAAGAAGGACCTCAAAACAAGATACTATTAGCAGAGAAATTTGTTGATGACATATTGTTTACTGGATATGATGACTTATGCAGAGCATTCTCATAAGCTATGAGTAAGGAATTTGACATTTCTATGTTTGGTGAAATCAAATTCTTTTCATGGCTTACAAGTTTATCAGATGAAGGATGGTATCTACATTACTCAGTCTAAGTACATAAAAGAGATACTAAAGAAATTTGGGATGAAAGACTCTAGACCAGCTGGAAAACCTATGCCTACTGGACATAAGCTATCTAAGGATGATGATTCAAAGGAGATAAATAAAACTACATACATATCCATGATTGGAAAAATTCAATACATTGTTCACACTAGACCTGATATTGCATTAGCAGTCGGTATTGTTGCAAGGTTTTCAGCTAGTCCTAGAGAGAATCATTTGATGGCTATCAAAAGGATTCTGAGATATCTTAAGGGTTCTGAAGATTATAGATTATGGTATAAGAAAGGAAGAAACTTTGATTTGAAGAATTTTACTGATGCTGATTGGGTAGTAAGTGTTGATGACAGAAAGAGCACAAGTGGTGGAGCACTATTTATTGGAAAGAGGTTAGTAACCTAGACAAGCAAGAAACAAAACTACATTTCTCAATCTACAGCAGAAGCATAATATGTTGCTATAGCAGTGAATTGTTCAAACATCATATGGTTCAAATAATTATTGTCAGACCTATGAAGGTAGAAATCACAGAACCAATCATTATCTACTGTGACAACACCAGTGCTATTAACATTTCAAAGAACCCTGTGATGCATACCAAGACTAAACATATTGCAATAAAGTATCATTTCTTGATGGAATTGGTTCAGAACAAAGAAGTAAGATTGGAATATGTGAATACCAAAGAACAAATTATAGACATATTCACAAAACCGCGACCTAAGGACGCATTTTTGTATCTTAGAGGAAAGCTAGGGGTAATTCCCCTAACTGAGGCTAACTAAAACATAGTTTAGTGATGCATCAACTGAGCTACAGAACAAACTTAATATGTTGATATAGATATTTAGAGATTATCGCATATGAATCAGTAGAGATAGGTACATTACAATTTCATTTGATATGTTAGTTGGTGTCTTTGGCATTGGTTGTCAAAGAGGGAGAGATTATTGTATGTCATATTAATTCATGAAAGAGGGAGAGATTACTGATGGAGAGATCAATGATAGAGGGATAATTTTATCAGAGACAAAGATTAATGTAAGAGGGAGAAATCTGTATTTCAGTGTTTGAGGGAATTTTGGATGAGAATCAGAATGAAGCTAAAGACATTAATAAAATTGGATGAGAATTAGAATGAAGCTAAGGACATTAACAATATTTCATTCTTATGTCTGCTTCTCTATAATTATTTGTATTATGACATGTTATGTTTCCATCAATGCCAAAGAGGGAGATTGTTGATGACAATTATTCAATTGTGTATTATCATTGATGTTTGCACAAGTATAGTGATGTTTACACAAATGTTTAATCCTATCTGAGCACAATCAGTGTATACCAAGATCTCTCGGGTATTGAATATGACCAAAGTGTTTTTTTGTTCTAACCGAGTTCACTCAGGTATTACAGTGTTGGTTGGGCATTGAAGGATTTCTGTATTGACCGAGAAAAATAGTTAGTGTCAGCCGACTAACAGTGAATTGTATTTTATGGATAATTAGTTATATACAGTTGACAAACATGAGTTTTATTATTTATTTGGAAGGATATCAAGGCCTACTTGACAAGGCTTAACATATATATGTAAGGTCAATTTTGGATTGAATTGAGTGAGACAATTAAGGTGATGTGGAATTGCATGTGAAGTGTGATATGAAGAGTGAAGGCAAAATTAGATGGGATTTTGATTGAGGATAGAATACAGAGGACTGTAACAGAATATCCGAGCAGTGAGGATCAAGTACTTAATCTAGAATAGAGATCTGAATCAGCAAAGACACTTGCTTATCAAAACATGTCAATCCATTGTTACTCTCTAACAATTGTAGCAGTGATAAAAATCTCTTAACAGAGTAGACTTAATAGTCTTTTGTAAATCCTCTAACAAGGTGACATTTCTACATTGAAGTGTTTGAAGAACTATCACAAGGCCACTCCTTACAGGGTGATTAAATCTTCTAACTAGTTCACACCTAATAGTGTGTTATTGTAACCTTTAACAAGGTTGGCTCCTAACAGGGCTCACTTCATAAGAGTGAAAAATAGTGATTAGTTTCTATTGGTGGTTTTTCCCATATTGGGTTTCCACATTAAATCTTGGTGTTATCTGTGTACATTTCATTTGCTTTATGGTTTATGTTTCTGCAATTATTTACTAAAGATAATCATAGTTAATATCTTAAGATCTACTATGTTAACCGAGTGACAGTGAAATATCTATGTTAATCGAGCAACAACGAATGATTTGTTTAAGACATCTAAGGGACTTGGATTTGTTTTTGTGGTAACTGATCCACCCCTCCCCTCTCTCAGTTACTCAACTCATTTCCAACAATTAATATTTATATGTCTCTTGCTCTAATATGATAATGTGAATGAATCCACCTTTCAACCATGTTAGGGAATCTCCCCTAGTCCAATTCAAAGCTATATACAATGGCCAATCAACAACCATCTGAATATCTATAGAATGGATATACAAGGGAATGCTATGAAATATCAAACATTCACAAGACATAAAAAGGGCATTAGGGTCAGATTAGAAAATTTGGGAAAAGGTGTATTAGGAATGCATATATGTGCTAGATAGAGTGATGATAGATGATGAAGCAATGACTTGTTACATGCCACACCAATTTGCCATGTTTTCACCATGATACTTGCCCAAAGCACTTTCTTGCCAAGTTTTCACTAGAGGGAAAAATATTTCTCTTTACTTTTGCATTATATCCAATATGCCTAATTTTCAGGTTTAAATCAAGGCAATGATTTTTTGCTTTTTTTTAGGATCATTTTTCAAAATATTTGATATTTTTTTAGGATTATGTAAAATACTTATGGAGATGCATGTTATTAATTGAATCTAAAAGTGGTTCTCTCTTCGATGTTGCAAGCTGATAAACTTTGGACCCATAGGTTATAGTGACTATATAGGGGCCCATCTAGTTTGGCTCAAATTTTCCTGGCTTTTCTCTTTGCTGGTGATTTTGAAGATTCATCTTCAGACAAGGTTTTTGACTTCAAAATGGCAACCTATGACTTTATTTTTATAGCTTCTGTGGAGATGATTTTGATTTGCATGTAGATGGACCAAGGTAACTTGTCTTCTTTCATCTAGCATTTCCAATTCATGTAGTCTGAATACTCTATAGTTTTCTTCATCTATAAGGTTGTGCAAAGAAAATCTCATTGAAGGGATCTACACTTTGACTGATAATATATCCTCAACACCATAAACTAGGAAATAGGGGGTAGCGTTAGGAGTGTGGACATTGGTACAATATGCCCATAGAGCTAGATTTAGTTGCATATGGAAATCTTGGCCAATGTCATTGATAGTCTTTGTTATTATCTTGATGATGGTTTTATTGGATATCTTGGTTTGGCCATTACCTTGTGGATAGTATGTGAAGGAGAACCAATGTTGAATGCTGACATTTTTGTAAAGTTCTCTCACATATTGATTTTTGAATGGGCTACCATCGTTAGTAACAATTGTCACAGGAATCCCATAGTAGCATATGATGTAATTAAGATGAACTTTGATATCTTATGAATGATATATGTCATAAAGATGACCTTAATCCATTTTGTGAAGTATTTAGTAGTAGTGATTATAAACTTCTAGCCATTAGAAGTACACTGAATCTTGCCTATGAGGTCAAATCCCTAATGAGAAATTGGCCATGGTTAGATAAACAATTTAAATTCTTATGTTGGTGCATGAGTCAAGTCTCCATGCATCTGACATTTGTAATATTTCTTTGAAAAAATATGATCATCTTATTCCATGGTGAGCCAATAGTATCCAACTCTTACCAGTTTCTTTGCCAGACTTAGACCATTGAAATGACCTCCACATGTTTGGGGGAAGGATTTGGGTGTTCAAGTAATTATAAATGTCTTGGTACCAGGGGAATTGGGACCAAATTTTTTTCACATGAGTTCGAACTGTGGAACCTCAAAAGTAGGATTCAATAATTGGTCTATTACAAATTTATGACTTTCTTCATTTTGCAGCATATCAATCATAGATGTGATTTTTTCCATAGCATCATTTATTTTATTTTGCACTCTTGGTACTTGATAAAACTTGATGGTGAAAAACTTAGCCTTGAGAAAGTCAGCTAATTGCTTGTAAGGCACTAACCTTTGAAATTTTGTATCATAGTCATCATTTACTTGGCAGATGAATAATTGAGAATCTCCATATGCTTGCAAGTGTTGGATTTTCCATTGTATTGCAATTTTTAGTCCTATTATTAGAGCCTCATCCTCAACTATATTATTTGTGCATTGAAAGGCTATTTTTTATGATTTAAGGATAACATCTCCTTGATGAGTGACATAAAAAATACCTAGCCCTGATCCATTCCTTGTGTGTTAACCCTCAAATTAAAGTTTCCACACGTTACAAGGTGTGACATAAAATATACACTCATTTGAAAAATTAGATAACAATATGCGATCATCTTGAATTGGGGCATCTGCAAGGTGATCTTCTATGACTTGGCCTTTTATTGCTTTTCAATCTCCATGCTCAATATCAAATTTTCTCAATATCATTGACCATTTGGCTAGTCATCCTATAAGAGTTTCTTTCTTAGCAAGTACTACAGTGGATGTATTCTTTCTATAAGCATTGTCTTATGGCTCAACATGTAATGTCTCAACTTCTAGACTACAAAGACAACTAGAAGACATGCATTTTCAATGGGTGCATAAATTAGTTCATAGCCCACAAGTGTTCTACTGATGTAATAATTTTTTCTCTCCTTTCCTTCTTCATAGTGTTGTGCAAGAAGAGCTCCTAATGTTGTTTTCGTTGCTAAGATGTACAACATAAATAGATTGCCTTCAATGGGAGGGATTAGAATTGGTGGGTTTAATAGATAATCCTTGAGTTGTTAAAAAGCTTGTTGGCATTGATCATTCCATCTAAAGGGTGATATTTATCTACCAGCTATGAAATGGATCTCTGAATAGATTGTAATTTTCCTTAGAGTTTCCTTAGAGAATTCTCAGTTGTTTCAAGTTACCCATACACGTGGCTGTGCAGAGTCCCATCATATAAATTTTAAAAATAAACATTAGTAGCATACAGTAGCAAGTCATTTTGTATTGTGATTTTTATTTATTTATTTTTAAAATTTTTATAAGATTAAATTTAAGATGAAAAAAAATATTTTTATATGATTATGCTTTTGTTATATGATGAAATATTTAAACAAAATAAAGAAATCAATAAATATTATTAGATTTTGAAGTTCATTTTTTATTTATAATAGAAATTAAATCTTGCAACAAAAATGAAAGTCTTTTATTAAAAATTATAACTAATTTTTTTTTTATATCTTCAAAATAATTTATAATATAAATTTCAAAATTTAAAGGATTTTTAATAGAAATTAAATAAAGTAGTAAATAATATTAAAATTTAAAGTTGATTTTTTTTCAAATTAAATATTTCTAGAAGTATATACCACAATAAAAAATAGACTTTTTTAGAAAAAATAGAAAGAAATAAATTTTATTGTTTTAAGGATTTATAATAGAACTTTTTTGATAATTGATTGAAAGTATTATAATTTTTTAATTTTTATATATAAATAAAAATTTACTATCTTTTAATGATTTATAATATTTTTATTCACTTTCTTTTTATTGTTTAAAATTTTAAATATTATCATTCGTTCATATTTATAAATGATAAAGATTTTTAAAATATGATATCTTTCTACTTCTACATAAATTTTATTTAAAATGGTACAAATTTTTTTGATAAAAGAAATTTTATAAATCAAAATTTTCAAAATATTTTCTTAATTAAAAAAGTTTCTTAATAAAATATATTCAATTTTAATAATTAATTATAAAATATATATTAATGTTGATATAAATTGTATATAAGTATATCAAGAAATATTATTATAATAATTACAAAAGATAGAACACAATGATATTAATTATATATCTATTATCTACTTGGAAAAACAAACTTAATAAAACATTTATGATAAATCAAAATAGCTAAGACAATTTTCAAAATAAAATATCTGAACGAAAAAATCTTACACAAGATATGGCTTATATCAAACTTCTTAATCAATACATTAATTTGATGTCTACATTTGGATTCCTAGCTTTCAGTTTTACCCAATCTTCCCCACCTTCCTTTAACCTACCATTCAACTCATCACTTGTCTGTCTCACCAATATTCTCTTTAGTCTCCCCAACTGCTCCAATCCCTCTGGAACTTTCTTCATCCGTGGACAATCAACTATTGCTAGTCCTTCCAGGCGTTGCATCGCTCCCTCCTCCAATGCCGGCAACTTCTTCAAATAAGGGAAGTCTCGAATCTGCAGACTAACCAGATTAGGAAATCCCCCTCTCTCTCCAAACTTCTCTGGCAATTCTCTGCACCTGGAATCATTCTCCAACAACAATATTTCTAAGTTGGGCATCTTTTGGAGCCATGGATAATCACTGCAATTCACCAAGGAAAGGAGTGTCAATTTTTTCAATCCACATATCCAACTTGGTACAGAGAAACGTTCAAGGAAAAGTTCTCGAAGATCACTCATGACATTCATTGTCATGGGGAATTCTGGAAGACTGGATTCTCCTGTACCAACTGGAATGCTATTCTGTACTACCAGAATTCTCATTTTGACCAGGCGGTGAAGGATACCATCTTCTACATTTCTCAATGCCCCTGCATTATTTAATGTGAAGCTTATTTCCTGAAGACTAATCAAATTGCCAACATCCTCAACATTTAAAAACTCATTTTCTTCAATAGAGAGTGGGAAGCAATCTGATTTCAGTGTCCTCAGTTTCAAGAGCTGCGACATTCCTTTGGGCATATGACTCGTAAGCTGAACTGAGCACCACTCTACATCCAGATAGGAAAGACATTTGAGCTCACCTATCCAATCAGGTACACGGCGTAGGCTCTTGCATCGAGAAACATCGAGAAATTGGAGACATTTGAATCTTCTAACACAATCTGGCACCTCCTCGATCTTTGTGTTTGACAGATTCAAAACCCTAAGAAGCTTCAATTTCCCAACACTTTCTGGCAGTGAAGAGATGGCAGTGCCGCTGAAGTCAAGAACCCGAAGTAGTCTCACACGATCAAACAAGTGTTGTGGAATGCTTGCAATGCCAGGATTCTGAGAGAATGACAGCGTGCGGAGAAATCTCTGACAAAAAAGAGGCCTTTCTGAAATAACATTAGTATCTAAACCCTTTTTAGCTAGTAGAAACCTGCGGTAACTTGTTTCTCTGAAGGGAAGATCAAATTTACATTCATGTTCTTTACATATACTGACAACCAAATCACGTAACAGGTCATGTACAGTGTAGCAAATAGAAACTTTGTTTACTTCCACCAAACATAGATTTATCAGCTGGTGTAAGTAATTAAACCCAATGTCCCACTGATCCTTCCCTCGTTCTTCTGGAATAAAACCTTCTACTATCCACAAATATATCAGATAGTCTTGGTGTATACCTTGTGTGCTCTCAATCCTAGAAAAAAAAATCTGTGTATCTTCTGGAAAGAAGGAAAAATAAGCAAAACAAGATTTGAGATGGGAAGGCAAGGAGTCAAAACTCAGTTTGAGGATTTTCATTATGGTGTCCTCTGCCCTTCCTACATACTTTAACTGCCCTAACTTAGACTCCCAATCTGGTTTCCGGGAAGACTTGGCCATGGATGCTGCAACTATCTTTATGGCCAGTGGCAACCTCCCACATTCTTCTACAATTTGATTGGACAGGCTCTCCAACTCCTCAGGAGGCCTATTTCCCTCCATATCTGGAAAGGCATACAGGCGAAACAGACTCTTACTGTCCTGCATGGACAAGTGTTGCATCTCATACACATGAGCATTGATGTTTTCAACAACATCTCTACTTCTGGTGGTAACCACTATTTTACACTGCCCAGTGGGAAGCCCAAGTCTTGATATCAGGTTACCTTCTACACTACTACTCCACACGTCATCCAGAACAATCAAACATCTTTTGCCCTCTAACTTGCCATGTATGGACTGAGCTAATAGCCTATCAGTTATACCATTTTCTAGGTGTAAACCAATTTGGGAGGCCAGGTCAAATTGCAATTTCCTTAGATAACAAGTCCTTGAAACAGAAATCCAGGCAGAATGCTCATACCTTTGTTTATTTCTATTGTAGACGTGCTGGAGAAGAAAAGTTTTTCCCAGTCCGCCCATTCCAATGACGGAAACAACTCCAATTGCAGGGCTGTCTAACAAACTTAGAATATCGACCACCTTGTGGTCTATACCCACTGCTGGTGGATCTTTATCCCATATTCTCCACTCTGCTTCCCTTTCATTTTCGGATCTACTGGTTGAAGGCTGACTTGAATTGGCCACAAGCTTGAGCTCATCTGCCTCTTCAATGGCAGAGTTAATCCTATCTTTGAGGTCTTTGATCCTAATCCGAATCTTATAGTGAAAGACTAATTGACCACAATTGGGCACACATGATTGACTAGTATTTGCATACAGATGCTCAACGCCACACTCATCGATTATATCTTCTGCATCAAAGGCAATATTTCTCACATCCGCCAGCCATTGTTTCAGATCTTTATTTTGCTCACTCTGCTTATCTGCAGCTTGTAGAGAAGCACATATCTTTATGAACTTTTTCTCCAACCATTTCAAGTCATTTTTGAAGCTGAGCAAGACAGATGCCTCATATGCTTGCTCTTTTGTAATCTCAGCAAGCTTTGCCATCACACCGTTGGCAAGCGAAACAGCAAGTCCAGCTGCCATCTTTGATTTGCTGCAGACTCGGGATTTAGAGAGTAGAATGCAATTCCAACTTGGTTGAATGTGAGTATAAAAATCCCTCCAACTCTTGGAATTTATAACAAAAGAAGGCTTGTGGAGCAAGCAAGTTCATTCATAATCCTTCAATTGGGAATGGAGTGGACATCAGCCGCTTGCTTCAAGAGCGGATTCCCTTCTCTTTTGGTTTTAAAGATGCGCGCTGAACTGGAAAGAGAGTTATGGACCAGCACTTTAATAATTAATAATTAATAAAAGAAAACATGTTATCTGAAAAAACAGGCAGGTCGCGTGGGTTCTAGATATATTCCAAAGCTATGAATAATGTGAGACCCATTAATTATTCCTTTCTTGCAAGACACCGCCCTATTAATTCTCGCCTTCATCTTATATCTTCTTCAGATTTTTAGATTTGGAAGTTACATTTTTAGATTTGTTTGTGTAATAAATATTCTTTTAGCTTTCTTAATTTTGCTTATTGTTGTAATCATTTAAAATTGACCACTCAATATCATATTGAATATTTATTTGAATGATATTATTTTCATTACATGTCTCATTCAAGCAACAGTCTCAAAAACTGTATCAAAGGTATTCTATGAAATATGAAAATTGAAACACAAATAGATGTAGTTTGGCCTATCCTTAAATTTGATAATATATATAATTTTTGTTAGAAAATTATTCTAGTATTTAGAAAGATTGCTATGAAACAGAAATATTCTTCTACATTTGATAAGGACAACTCCCTCTCACAAGATCAAGATGAGAGGTACAGCTTCTTCCTAGGAAGTCCAGCCATCTCTGATTTGATTTGTTAGAGACTGAAATAAAAAGAAAATAGAATTGAATGGCAAATCAATTCAATGTTTGTACAATACAATAACTTGACATCTCTCTAAAATTTATAACAAAAGAGGCTTCCCGTTCAATGTATGTGTAAAGTTTATTCGTAATACTTTAATTGGAATCTAGAGTTCTAAATTTGTAAGAGAAGATGCTTTTGGCCCAATATGGAATAAAGTTTATTCGTAATACTTCCATTGGAATAAAGTGTACATCAATTATGCCATTGTCTGTCTCTGCTTTTTAACAGCTGTACAGTCCATCATTTCTTCGTTGAGAACGGTTATTTACCTACACGCTTTTCAAATGCTGAACATTTGTTTTTCGACCCACTCGCTTGTCTTCTGGTGTACAATTACTGACTGGACTTTTGTACAATTTCTGTCCAAATATAGAATAAAGTAAAGTTGTTTGCCATTATTGGATGGTGTTGTGGAGTATTCCTGGTTATCGCGTCAGCGACAACTTTACCTTTGATTGTTATCGAATCACATCCACATGAAAATCAGACTTTTAATAGTCTCGACGTGATTCTTACAGCAGAGCGAGTTTTACTTAGTAGGGTAAGAGTAACTGTGTATATGTAGAATTTAAAAATTTGTTTTGATGAATTTTTTTGGTTGTTTTAGTATGGGAGTTGAGATTTTAGAAAACATTGTTTTTTTGACTTCTAGGTATTTACGAAATCACTTTTATAGATCGCGAGGTATCGAAAGGTCAAGTGACCTTTCCAAAGTGTCACTAGAAACATGCCACCTTTCGTACCATTAACTTTCACCAAATAACAAAAATGAATTGACTGTGAGCTTGATATCATTGACCACTTTAGCGTTAGGATGGGCTTTTCATAAAATCATTGAACACCTTCTCTAAATCATTCAACGTCTAATTAAAATCTATCAACACCTTCCAAAAATTGTTTAGCATGCTGTTACAATCTTTTGAATCTCCATTCCTAAACACTCCAACACTTGTAACGAAATGTGGAATAACAAGTTGCCAATGTCATTGGGGAAAGTGCTTCCTCACCCTAGAGCCCTAAAATGTTCATTTTCTTGTACTTTTGACTATTTTTTCCCATGACATTCTTTTCTACTTCCTATGAACGGTTCCCGCAACCATCATTTCTTTGCGAGTCATTGATGGTCTCTCAGGTAGTGCCCCCACTCAAATTTAATCTTTAAATGATGCTGTAAACATTGCTTCTACTCATTCCTAGTTAGAGTTTGATGTTTTTTTCCCATCATTTATCCATATGTCATTGAGGGTTTCAGTTTGATGTATTTTTCATTATTTATTTGTATGTCATCGAGGGTTTGAGTCATTTGATTTCTTTCATTTTATAATATGAAATGTAATGTGTTTGCATTATTATTTGATATATATATTTTTTTAATCATTTATCTGTATATCATAGAGGGTTTGCGTGAGATGTATTCATTCTTCATTTCTTTGTATGTTGTTGAGGGTTTTAGTCATTTGATTTCTATATGTTTTTGAGGGTTTTATATCATATGAAATGTAGTGTGTTTGCATTATTATTTGATGTATTCTTTCATAATTTATTTGTATGTCCTCCATGGTTTGAGTTTGATGTATTTTTTTTCATTTCTTTGCATTTCGTTGAGAGTTCGAGTCATTTGATTTCTTTCACTTTATAATATGAAATGTATCGTATTTGTATTATTATTTGATGTATTTTTCATCATTTGTCTATATGTCGACAAGGGTTTGAGTGAGGTGCATTCTTTCATCATACCTTTGTCTCTTGTCGAGGGTTTGATCCATTTGATTTATTTCACTTTATAATATAAAATATAATGTGTTCGCATTATCACTTGATGCATTTTTCATCATTTGTCAATATGCCATCGAGGGTTTGAGTGAGATTTATTATTTTATCATACCTTTGTATGTTGTCAAGGGTTTGAGTCATTTGATTTATTTTACTATATCATATGAAGGGTAGTATGTTTGCATTATTATTTAATTTATTATTTAATTATTGATCTATATGTCATCCAAGGTTTGATTTTGATGTATTTTTCCATCTATTCTTTATATGTTGTCAAGGGTTTGAGTCCATAATTTTCAAGTAGAGCCTCTGCTTGAATTTAATTCTTCCATTTTGTTACATTAACATTTCTTCTACTCATTTCTAGTTGCACTTGGATGCAAATTTCCATCATTAAATGGAGTGTCATCGATGATTTTAGTCATTCAATTGTGAGTTTCCAATTTTTTACTCATTACATGTATAGGGTTTGCGTTATAAACGGGTATTCATAATTATGGTCTTTTTTATCATGAAATATAATTGGTGTGCATTATTATTGGGTATATGTGGATTTTTATTCATTGAATTTAGTTGGTTGAGATTATCATTCAGAATCCCTAGTCTTTTCGCATAAAATGTGTGTGTGTGTGTGTGTGTGAAATGTTGAAGCATGCAATAATATTAGATCAAGCACACACAAATTTAGATCAAGACCAATGATTTATGTATTATTTCTTGGATGTTGACAATTTGGATGTAGCATAGGCATACATGTTTGCATTTCATATTCCATGGGGAAGGTCCAAAAATAAAACCCGAAATAGTTGATAATAATTCAATCAAGAATGCTAGTGTATGAGAGTATTTCTTATGAAATGGTAAGTATAATCTTGACAAAATTTCTCTCAACATGTTGTTTTCTTTGGACCTTCCCCACTGAATCTAAAATGAAAATATGTATGCCCATGCAATATTTCTTTACTCTATTCATGGTAACATCTTCAATTTTATATCTATTATTTCCTTCATATTCATTTCCTTCTTAGTTATCTAAACCATTTTCTAAATCAAGCAAGAAGATTGATCATCCATCTCTTTCTCCTCTCTTCTTTGCAAGTATTTTCAAGCATATCAACATTCAAGATCTAGGATATCTTGAGGGTCCCTGGTCTTTTTCACTGTCCCTATGTTATTTTCTTTTTTAGAAGTTCTGTTTGTTTTTTCCTCTCGCCTATGTTGGCCCGTTCTATCTTTAGTGTCTATTTCATTTAAGACTGGGCATATTGTTATATTTTCAACTCCGTTTCAGGTTTTAGGAACCCTATAAAACCTGTAATACTTAATAAAAAACTATCAATATCTAGGAGTGGCAATCATAGATCTGTGCATTTGTGAAGGATTGCTTGATTCTACATCACATTCCAAGGTTAACTCTTTGGATTCCAAGCACATTAAACCATCTTCCTAGACTTGAGGCAATTTATACATTTGTTCATGAGGGTTTATGCAAGGTAAATCAATAATTAGTCTTTTTACATACATTCCTTTATGGAATTTCTTTCATATTTCAAGGTTGATTCTTATACAAGGGTTTGACCAAGGAAAATCCCTTTCCACAACCTTTTCCCCCATTTTCTAAGTCCAGGAACATGTTGTGAAGCCATCAGATCAGAATCAGGAAGGTCAGACACAGTCAGAACTACTAAACAATTTTTAGTGAGAATTGCCAAGTATAGCACACAATTGGTGACCTGTACCTAGGTATAGGATGACTTTTGGCCTATCCCTGACATTTTCTACTTAGATTTTACTTGTAAGTCAGTGCTCTGCTTTGCTTTCCAAATCTGTAACATTCTGGTCAATTTGAGTATATTTCTATCTATTATTTATAGTTTTCTATACCTTCACCCATTTGGCACAAAAATAATCTAATTACATTTGTATGTGTAAAATATGGTCTTCTATACCTGAAGCTACAACAAACACTTCAATGAACCATTACGGGGTTAGCTTGTTAGAAAATGATAAAATCAAAATATTAAAAACAATCTAAGCTAACCGACATCGACTCATTGCCTTCTAGTAGGCAAGAGTTTGAATCTTGCTCTCAGGTCATCGCAGGAGATAGTGACTACACCATATCCTAAAAGAAGGATTTTGAATAAAGATAATTGATTACTCTACACGATATGCAAATGCATATTTGTTGTTAATCCAATGCTAATTAAGAGTTCATTTTAACACACACCAAGTGAAATGTTTTTGATTGATTTTAAAACCCAAAATCAAATATGCTCTAAGATTATAGTTCACATGCTTAACACAAGTAAACTAACAATTAACAAAGCTAAAAAATTCAAAAGCTGAGAATTCAAGAAGGTAATAACTGTATAATAATGATAATAAAAACTGGGATCCTGTTAGAATAACTGAGAGGGGAGGGGGGGGGGTTGAATCAATGACCTCAAAAATTAATCCAATAAATTAACCCAAAACTTTATACCACAAATATAAAAACTCTAATTATCTTCAGTCCTACAAGATGTATGCCTTTTGTGAATCTAACATGTATATAATGCTACATGTTTATACTTTTTATCCTTTCCTTTAGCTTTACCGAATATCACTCTATCTTTTCTTAACCTTTACCAAAATACAGTAAATAACTTAGTGTTTACAGATCAATCCTATTTAGTAATGTGTAAAGAAAAACATCAAAGCAATGAACCATATACACATTTGACACATGTATTTTTAACATGGAAACCCTTTTAGGGGAAAAACAACTTGGGACTGGTAACCAAAAATTTTCACTCTTCTGAAGCGAGCTCTGTGAAGAGCCAA
The DNA here is from genome assembly GCA_018584345.1 of Thuja plicata. NCBI lineage: Eukaryota > Viridiplantae > Streptophyta > Pinopsida > Cupressales > Cupressaceae > Thuja > Thuja plicata. Next base: position 763,370 of record MU227380.1, on the reverse strand, counting down.
CCCTGTTGAAGGTTACAAACACACTACTAAGTGTGACCTTGTAAGAAGATTTATCACTAACAGTTTATCACTTGACCTAGCATTCACTATGCTGTCAACATGAAAACCTTTTGATACTCCTTGGGATGTATCTCAATATATAAAGGATGGTTAAATCCTACTCTATTAAGAGATTTTCTAAATCAATGGTTAACTGAAATAATATATGATCTGTTCATAAATACAACTTAATATTACAGATGTTTAGATCTATTGTAAGCTCATAATACGTCTTCTGATCAACATTCTCTTCAATTCCTTCACTCCACTTATTTCTTCTTGGTGAATATTGTTGCTTCTCTATTGCTCAGTGTCTGCAGATTTCTTAGCTCTATTCTTCAACTTGTTCTTTAAGTGTTGTGACAATATGTTTATGAGAAATCATACCACATCAAGTTGATTTCAATGAAAATACAATACATTAACTGATTTAATGTCTTACATTTACTTTTTGCATCTTGGTGATCATCAAATTTGTCATGTTCAAACATTCAATCAATTATAGTTCATCAGTCTCTCCCTTTGGCATTGCTGACAACATACTACATAATACTAATACAATATGAAATATATCAGTTGTAGTTCATCAATCTCTACCAAACTTATTTTTCTATAACCAATACAAATGTTTGACTCTCGGTAGGCTCTTCTAGCTTAGATTTGATTCTTGCAGAGTACTACCTTCATTCTTCATTCCCTTCACTGGATAGATGTAAAAAATTATGATCTTGTCTCTCTCTTTGTTGTATAATCTCTTCTCCCTTTTTTGGATAGATATGCAGTGTTAACTTTTCAATTCTCTCCCTTAGATGGACGTTTATTCAAATCTTTCTCTGATGTTTTCTCGCCCTTTGACTGTTCCTCTCCTTGATGGATGATTATGATAGAGATTTCATCTCTTTTCCCTTTGACAAAAATATATCTTATTGAATACTTCTCTCCGTATTCATTAAGTACATCTCTTCCTTTGAATACTTCTCTCCCTTTGACAACAATGCTAAACTAAAACTCTCTTTCTTTTTCTTAATATATTCCTTGAATTTACTCTCCATCAACAATACAATAAATCTAGTGTTCGGTGCAGATAGGTACCTTTCTGTGTACTGATATATCTTTGTTGTCCATCTCTTTGCTTGCATCAACATGAATGATCTTTTGATAATGTGTAGGTTGATGCAGCCTCCTAGTCAACTTAGTGACCAGTAGATAAGGGTCAGACCCCTAGTCTCTTTCTCAGGTACTCAAGTGTATCTTTAGGCAATGGATTTGTGAATATGTCTGCTAATTGTTCCTTGGATTGAACATATTCCAGCATCACCTCTTTCTCTTGCACTTGTTCTCTTAAGTAATGATACTTGATAGCAATATACTTTGTCTTAACATGTATGACAGGGTTCTTTGAAATGTTTATTACACTTGTATTAGCACAATAGGTAATCACTGGTTCAATAATTTTCATATTCACACATTCTAGTAATTGTTTGATCCATGCAATGTTAGAGCAATTTGTAGCAGCAACCACATATTCTTCTTCTACAGTAGATTGAGAGATGCATCCTTGCTTCTTACTTATCCATGTGACAAGTCTGTCACCCATAAAGAATGCTCCTCCTATTGTGCTCTTTCTATCATCTAATTTTCCAGCCCAATCAACATCTGTATAGACTTGAAGCTCAAATTTTCCTTCTCTTTTATACCATAGACCATAGTCTTCAGTATTCTTTAGATATCTCAGAATTCTTTTGACAATAGTAATGTTTGATTCCTTGGGATTAGAAGAGAATCTTGCGACTATTTCAACTACATACATGCTATATCTAGTCTAGTATGTACAACATACACGAGTTTTCCAATCATAGATCTATATAGGGTTTGATTTACCTCGGTTGACTTGTCTTTCTTCATCAGCTTGCATCCAATTTCCATGGGTGTTCCAACTGGCTTGGAGTCCTCCATCTTGAACATATTCAGAACTTCCTTGATGTATTTCGATTGTGTGTTGTAGATTCCTGGATCTTGTTGAAGAATCTATAGACCAAGAAAGAATTTGATCTATCCAAATATTGACATCTCAGACTCTTTGCTCATTTTATTAGAAAATGATTTGCACAACATATCATTACCTCCAAATATGATATCATCAACAAATATTTCAACAATCAGAATGTTATCATCAATATCTTCTTTTAAATACAGATTATTGTTTTCACTTGATCTTACAAATCCAATACTTATGAGATAAGAGCGAAGTCTTTCATACCATGCTCTAGGTGATTTTTTCAATCCATACAAGGCTTTGTGTAGTCTACAAACCATGTTTCTCTTTTTAGGATCAACAAACCCTTCTGGTTGTTCAATTTATACCCCTTCTTCTAGTATTCCATTTAGGAATGTAGATTTGACATCCATTTGGTATACCTTGAATCATTTGAATACAACATAAGCAAGTAGAATTCTTACTCCTTCTAGTCTAGCAATGGGTGCAAAGGTTTCTCCATAGTCAATACCTTCTTCTAGTGCATACCCTTTGCATACTAATCTTGCTTTGTTCCTTGTGACTTCTCCATTCCCATTTAGCTTGTTTCTGAATATCCATTTGGTACCAATGACATTCTTGTCATCCGGTCTAGGTACTAATGTCCATGTTTATTTCTTCTCAATCTGCTCTATCTCTTTATTCATAGCACTGACCCATTCTTCATTTTCAAGTGCAGTATTGACAGATTTAGGCTCAAAATCACAAATTAAATATTTAGTATTCAGGGACTTACTTCTTGTTCTCATTCCATCCTTTTTGTCTCCTATTATCTGGTTCTGTGGATGGTGTCTTCTGACATACTTGGAAAGTACCGGTTCATCTCTTTTTTCATCATTCTGATCATCATCTTGACCTTAATTTTGATCTCCATCACTCGGTGCATCATCTTGAGCAATTTCCTGATTTTTGGTGTTTGCAGCCTAATTCTTGGGTGCATTGTTCTATTTCTCGGGAGCGATATAGTGTTGCTTGGGAAAAGTGTCAGATTCTTCACTATAGACAAACCTGTTGTAGTCTTTCGGTTCCTTTCTACTTTCCTCATCATTTTTCTCAGCAAATTCATCCACTTTGGCATTTGCACTTTCAATGATTTTGTTAGAGGATTTGTTAAGACATTTATAAGACTTGGTTTTGGTAGAATACTCTAGAAATATTCCTTCTTCACCTTTGGAGTCAAGCTTTCCATTTCTATCATCTTTCAAAATATAACATCGACTTCCAAAAATTCTGAAGTAACTTACATTGGGCGTGTATCCATCCCATAGCTCATAAGGTGTCTTATTGGTGTCTTTCTTCGATTAAACTCATTATAATGTGTAGACAACAATACTGACAACTTCTCTCCAGAAAGTTTGTGTGATGTCTTTCTCAATCATCAGTGTTCTGACACAATCAGCAATGGATCTGTTCCTTCTTTCAGCAATCCCATTTTATTGTGGTGTTCTTGGTGCATAAATCTGTCTTTGAATTCCATGCTCATTACACAAGTTAGTGAATTCATCAGAAATAAATTCTCCTCCTCTATGTGACCTTAGACATTTTAGTTCCTTTCCACATTGTTTTTCCACTATAGCTTTATACAATTTAAACATCTTAAATTCTTTTTATTTCTCTTTTAAGAACATAACAGTCATCATACTAGAATAATCATCAAGAAAGAGAATGAAGTATATATCACCATAGTAGCTATTTATTCTCATTGGTCCATATAAGTCAGTATGGACTAAATCTAGAATAGCATTTGATGTGTAGGTTTTTCTCTTGAAACTAGACATTGTCATTTTACCTTTTTGACAATTCTTACACATGACATGGGTGGGTTTTGACATGCTCGGTAAGCCTCTTACTTTCCTTTTATTTCTTATCCTAACTATGTTGTCAAAATTCACATGACATAACCTTTTATGCCATAACCATATGTCTTCATTTTTAGCCATTAAACAAGTGGTATTAATATCATCAAGATAGAATAGGTTACCTTTTGTTTGTTCACCAGTTCTGATCAACCTTCCTTATTCATTAAAGATCTTTGCCTTTTTGTTCTCAAATGCAACTCGGTGTCTTGTGTTATTTAGCTATGAAACACTTAATATATTATAGTTAAGTCCTTTCACCCAATATGATTTTTCACATATGATCAGATTATTCAACATTATTATTCCTTTACCTTCAACTGGACAAGGTGAGTCATTATCCATTCTTACTGATCCACCATTATCATATTCATAATTTTCAAATTTTTCTTTATCTCCAGTCATGTGGTGAGTACAACCACTATCAATAATCCAGACATCATTTTTACTAACCTTAGATATGAGTGTAGTTTCTATTAGAGTAATAGTCTCTTGTGTTATTAATTAAATTATTATGATCTAATTACTAACTCACCTATTTACTCTAGTTGCTTAAGCTAACCTTAGGTTTTCCCTTTTAGGGTTTCATGATTCCTTTATAAGGATTCACCTCTTTTGTTTTAGATACAGAGTTTTTTCTCATTGCATTGTAACATCTTGAAACATATTGTTAATATATTATTTTCTTGTGTATCCGATGCCTTTGGCTTTTTGGCCTCCATAGTTTTCTCTTGTCTTCTATTCTTCACTTCATCCATATAACAGGTTATGCATGCAGGTGTTCTTGGGAGAATAGGGTTTTACCTATTCTAACATGGTATCAGAGCCGTCTGGCTACTCGCTGTTCGTGTCTTGTTGAAGAGTTTCAGAAGCTGGAGGTTTTTCTAGCTTTTACAGAAGCTTTTTATGTGGATTTAGGGGGTACCTTTATTTCTGGTCATTTTGGGCTCAAACGGACATCACTGTTGCGCTTAGAGTGCCCAAAAACCCTAAAATCCATTATAAACTTGTCCATTTTGGACAACTTGGCTCTGGGGAATTTTTTTTTTGGTTTCCAGTGCCGTACAGGCATGAAAATTGAGAAAAAAAATCAAAAAAATATATTTTTTTAATGGATTTTTCATTTAATTAACGCAGCCAATGGTTTTAAATTGGCAATACCGGCGCGCCACCGGTGCTCCACCGTCGCCGACCGGCGCCCGACCCAGACCGTGCGGGCTCTACCAACATCTCTGGGCCCCACCACCAGCTGTCCTCCTCCAGAACCCCCACTTTTCTGGCCACTAGTCTCGCTCTGCCCACCGCATGGCCCCCGCCGCCTTGCGCACCACCGCCGCTCTGCTTCTACCCAGCTGGCCCAGCCGCTCTACTGCCCGGCAGTTTATTTAGCCCCGCGGGCTTATGCCTTTGGCCGGTGGTCATATCAGTGACCAAGAGCTAGGTTCCGGTCCCCTGCGCATTCCATGTGCCCAAGGGCCAATTTTTTTTCAGCCATAGGGGCTTAAAACTTGATTTTGTGGCCTTTCTGACCTCTTGGCACTATTTTCTCTCTATCTGGAGCATACGAAGGTCTTTTTCCGACTTCTTTATATCATCGGAAAGCTCTTTCCAATCTCTTTCTAATGATGGAGGTTGGGGTTTTAGGTTTTGACTTTTTGATAGTTTTTTTTTGTCAAAGTCTGATGTCTACTTTTGCCTTTTAGGAGCCATATCTTCCTCATCCAGACTCTATTTTTGGCAAACCAAATATCGTCAAAAAGCTGGTTCAGTGAGGTTTTTAGTTGCAAGTGTTTTTTTCTAGATTCTTCTCTAGGTTCTCTCTCCTCTGAGTTTTTCTCTTTCACACTCTGGCAGATTACTTGGGTTCTATAGGTCCTGGGATCTCTTCTTCTATTCTTTTGGCTCACTCTTCTTTCTGACTTCTGAGCATTGTATGCTTCTCTTCTATAGCATTTTCTTTTCTGTAAATGCACTGAAATAAAGTGCCTTCTTCTGCATCTCTGGGATCTTGTACACCTTGTGTTTGTTAGTTCTTGCACTCAGTTATAAAGTTCCATGGGGGCTTATGATGTTTTCCATTTTGTGCTCATCCACCTTTGTCAAGTGAGCATACCTTCCATGACATTAGCCCATGTTATGTGTCGGTGACACCACCCTTTATCCCATTCTTGCACGTTAGTTGCACTATTGGTGTTCCTGATTCATCTTCCTACAGATGTTTCTGGAATTGCATTTCAGTGTTCCTATCACAGCTCTCCCTGTTCAGCAGTATGGTGGGGTTCACCTATTGGTTCTATTGCTTTCTTGGTTTGATTGATCAGCTCTTCAGACTTTGTCTTCTCTACCTAGTCATGCACTATTTTAGTGGGGGTTCCAGCAGTTTCTTCTGACAGTGTTTATAGCTTCATTCTTCGGAGATGCTTCTTGCTCTTTCTTGTTCCTTTCTTTGGGACATTTCCCTAGATTGGAGGCTTTGTTTCCTTCATCTAGTTTATTTCATGTATTGGGTACCTGATCAGGCCTTGTTGCCAGGACCCTTTTTTCCTACTTTCTGTAGTAGTCTCCTAGGTTTTTGCTTCTCCCTAAGCTTATCTTAAGGGGGGGTGTTAGAGTAATAGTCTCTTGGGTTATTAATTAAATCATTATGATCTAATTACTAATTCACCTATTCACTCTAGTTGCTTAAGCTAACCTTAGGTTTTCCCTTTTAGGGTTTCATGATTCCTTTATAAGGTTTGACCTCTTTTGTTTTAGATACAAAGTTTTTTCTCATTGCATTGTAACCTCTTGAAACATATTGTTAATATATTGTTTTCTTGTGTATACGATGCCTCTGGCTTTTTGGCCTCCATAGTTTTCTCTTGTCTTCTGTTCTTCACTTCATCCATGTAACAGGTTATGCATGTAGGTGTTCTTGGGAGAATAGGGTTTTACCTATTCTAACAGTTTCAACATACCTTTCCTCTTTGTATGAATCATCTTTCATAGAAACAAATACCACCTCAATATCTTCATCAGATTTGGTGTCAGTATTTTCAGTTTTGTTCTCAACCAGGTAACAAGATTTCTTTCCTTTGTCCTTGTAGTCTCGGTTGTCTCTTCTATCAGATTGTTGGTTGCTTGGGTAATCTCTGTCATCACCTCTATCAAACTTCTTTTCATATGATCTTACATTATTTCTGTCTTCTTTTCTTTTTTAGGAGGTCTAGCAGCAAAGTGTCCAATCTCTTTACAATTAAAACATACCAATGGTAACTTACCTTTGTATCTACCTTTGACTCTCTGCAATCTTGTAGCCATTAGTGCTTCAATCTCATCAAGTTCTTGTTCATCCCTATCACTTTCACTATCATTTCTCATAGTGTGTTTATGACTTGATTTACATATTTTCAAAGAAGATTTGAATGCAAACTCAATAGTTGGTAAGACACTATTGTCAAAGTTATTCATCTCAAATGAAATAATTCTACCAATCAAAATATCTAGAGTAACATTGTTATTTTCTACTTCTCAATTATTGTATAACAGATATTCTAATAGCATAAATAGGCAGTAAGGTTCTTAGAATTTTACTTACCACTATTTCTTCTTCAAGTACACCTCCTACTCCTTGGATAACATTAACTAACTCTTTGATTCTGTAGCTATACTAAGTGATGTTTTATCCTTCCTTCATTCTTAGGTCATCAAACCTTCCTCTTAGGGTTTCTTCCTTAGCTCTTAGCACATTCTTATCTCTTCCATGTACTAGCTTCAATTTGTCGCACATTTTATTTGTAGTGGTGCATGATTTGACATCTTCAAATTCAGCATCAGAGAGTGAGAAATCAAGTTCTATCATCATAGATTTGTGTGCATGCTTTTCTCTCAATTGATCAACTGTCAGAGGTCTAATAGGTAAAAAAAATTCAGTATCTAAGTATTGAATGAAACCATTTCTAATACCTGATGAGTGGAGTCTTATCCTACTTTTCTATGATGCAAATTTGTCCTTACATTCAACTTAGGCACATCCCTTTTTCTCATCTTGTGATCTTTAGCCTGAGTCTTTAAACTCTCTTTCTAAGCACACGATCTTTGATACCAATTATTAGAATAACTGAGAGGGGGGTGGGGGAGTGAATCAGTGGCCTCAAAAATTAATTCACTAAATCAACCCAAAAATTTATACCACAAATATAAAACCTCTTTTTATCTTCATTCCTACAAGATGTATGCCTTGTGTGAATCTAACATGTATATATTTCTTGGTGCTTATACTTTTTATCCTTTCCTTTAGCTTTACTGAATAGTAGTCTATCTTTTCTTAACCTTTACTGAAATAAAATAAATAAATTAGTGTTTAATGAAAAATCATGTTTTAGTAATGTGTAAATCAAAACATCAAAGCACTAAACCATATACACATTTGACACATTGATTTTTAACGTGGAAACCCTGTTAGGGGAAAAACCACTTGGGACCGATAACCTGAAATTTTCACTCTTCTGAAGTGAGCTCGGTGAAGAGCCAACCCTGTTAAAGGTTACAAACACACTGTTAAGTGTGACCTTGTTAGAGGATTTGTCACTAACAGTTTATCACTTGACCTAGCATTCACTATGCTATCAACATGAAAACCTTTTGATACTCCTTGGGATGTATCTCAATATATAAACGATGGTTAAATCCTACTTTGTTAAGAGATTTTATGAATCAGTGGTTAAACTGAAACAATATATGATCTGTTAATAAATACAACTTAATCTTGTAGATGTTTAGATCTATTGTAAGCTCATAATACCTCTTCTAATCAATGTTCTCTTCAATTCCTTTGCTCTACTTCTTTCTTCTAGGTGATTTCTATTTCTTATTTGTTGCTCGCTGTCTGCAGATTTCTTAGCTCTGTTCTTCAGCTTGTATGATCAGATCTGTATGAAGACTTCTATCTTCACTAGAATTCTCTTCTTGCATTCCTCTCTTTAGTAATGAATTGCTTGTCTCTTTATATAGACATGATTTCACCATTTCTTGTCCTTCTTGTTTTCTTCATTGATCACTTCTTGATTTGTAAAGCTCGCCATGCTTTCTTTAGTTTTAATCTCTAAAACTCTCCTTGTTTTCTGGAATAAAACATGCTTTAAATCTCCTTATCTTTAGCTTTTAACTGATCGATGAAAAAAATTAATCAAACAGTTAAATCTATATTTAGCTCCTACCAGCTAAGTTGTTTTGTTTTTTTTCTAACTTCAGTTCCTGTCGGTCAACACTTCAGTTGTGCCTGATGACTAGTGTAGATAGCTCAGGCATCAACTTTAGTTCTATTCGGTGACAACTACACTTAGCTCGGTAATGCTTGCTCAGGTATCACTTGCTCGGGTAACACTGTTCATCGGGTAACACTGTCACTCGGTGTACATGATTACAGATGCAAAAAATTTGTCTCTTCATATCTTTCAGTGTTGTGATAATATGTGTATGAGAAATCATACCGTGTCAAGTTGATATTAATGAAAATACAATACATTAACTGATTTAATGTCTTGCATTTACCTTCTGCATCTCGGTGATCATCAACTTTGTCATCTTCAAACATTCAATCAATTATAGTTCATTAGATCCTTTGTGAAGGAAACGAGGCTCTCTTTTATAGAAATTTCTCTCGAATTGACGGTTGAGATTGAAAGCCAAAGAGTGGACAGGATTCAATCTGAAGAAGCACAATCCATGTGTAAAGATGATGATTGGTCTAAAGAGTCAGTTGACTCAACTGACTAATCAGTTATTTTGGAAACTTTCAAAATTAGTTTTTAGTTAATAACTTTGTTTCCAAAATTAGAAAAGGTAAGAGTAAGTTAATGGAATAAAACATATTTGTTTCCAATTTGATAATCAATTAATTGAAATTGATGACATCATATGCATTTTTAAATATTTAATTGTTTTTAAATGCACATTTTGTTTTTATTAATTAATTTAATTCTTTTTGGATTTTATTGATAATTTAGCAATTTATTTAATTAATATATTAGAATATCAATTAAATAATTTTAACTTAAGGTTTATCTGCCAATGTGATGTATTTTTAGGAATTAAATAATTAATCAAGTTTGGTGTTTAATTAGGACCTATGATTCAGGTCATATCAACTTGAATTTGATAAATTGCCTATTTGGTTTAGGACTTAGAATAATCAAGATTAGGGTTTCTTGATAAACAATTGAGATTAGGAGTGTAAGGTTTAGATGGCCATTTTTAGGTCATTACATTTTTCCTTCTTTGAATTGATGTGTGATCAACACATTAATTCAAAGACTTGTTAGGGATGAGACGAAGAATAGTTTGATTTGAAGCGATGAAACCATTCTTGTCGAGGAAGGCCAACATTGAGCTTGATTGGATGATGATCGATCAAAAGATATAAAAAGAACACTCAGTTTGATTTGAAGTGATGAAACTAGGCATCTATCAAGAAATCTTAAATCTTTTGATTGGTTTGAATGAATAACCAGTTTTATTTTAAGCGATGAAACTGATTATCGTTAAGAGATTTGATTAGCAAGCAAATTGACTTGATTTGAAGCGACGAATCCAAGTTGATCAATGTATCTGGTTTCAATAATGAATAGCCCATATAAGACCGATCTTGTCTAGTTTTGAGTGTATTCACCATTGTATATGACCATTGATTAGGTTGCATTTGATTTAAGATGATCTCAACTTGATTTGATGCGATGAAGCTGAGATGCCCCAAGCGATAAGGTCTTGATTGAGGATGTGATTAATGGAATGATGATGTCCTAATCCTACCCCCTCGGGAGAAAAATTGAAATTTGGTTAGGTGCCCTAGTGATCAGAATAAATTCAATTGATAACATGATGCAAGAAGAATCTGATCTAATTAGAAAGAGGTCGCAAGTAGTTAGGACAAAATTTGTTCTTGATGGGAGGTCCTGTTGACTAATTTTGACCAAAAGTATAATACATGGATTGCTTAGAAGAAAAAACAAGATATTTCCAAAGGTCGGAGTAAAAAAAAAAGACTCATTATGCAAGCAGTCAGCTACAGTTGAATGAAAAAGTCAAACATAAAAAATGACAAGTAAAATGATTTTAGATTTTGATTTCGATTGCAAAAATGGAATCAGGACAATCAAATTAGCCAGGGGTATAATTTTCATGTCAATCAACGCACAAATAACCACTTGGAAAAAGGAAGATCGACCAATGGGAGCCTCAAAGCCTTCACATTGGAGATAGATATCGATATTATGTAGATTTCAACACCATGTTGATATAGATGCAGATGCAGGAATGACATGAATGCAACCTAAGGTGTAGTCACTAAACTTTTAGCTTTGAAAATTTTCATCATCAAGCATTTTTGGAACATAGGAGTCGATATAGTCTTTACTGGTGCCACTATGACCATAAGAATATGAATATGACTTTCATTGGATAAGATATGAGAAACTAATGTAAGCAATGGGGCACCAAAGCCAAGATGACCTGAACCTTGTTTCTAGTTGATGTTGCAAGAGTACACCAGTATTAGGGCATTCAAAGCCAAGATAACCATGAGTGCGATCTTGCATAAACAAGTACAGTAATAACAATCAAGGAGATAGTTTCGACCTCACCTTGGCGTGCAAGTAAACATGATCGAGGGACGTGAGGCTTTTTCACCTTAATGTAGGAGCTCTTATCACATAAACCCAGTTTATTTGACATTGTAGGATCATCAAGACCACACCAACAAGCAATAGACAAAGAAAAGATTGATAAAAAATCAATAAGAATAGACAACATACAAAGAGAAGTTCAGCATACCGCAACCAGTTTCAATGTTTTTGGATGTATACATGTATGAGGTGTTGAGAAACACCATCGTTCTTGTGAGTGCAATGTGTTTAAGTGCTATTAGGTTATTGTTTACGTTTGTGGTATCCAATGTGCGTTGAGAAACACATAGGCGTCCAAGGATAGTGTTAAGAAACACATTTAGATTGGGGTGTTGAGAAGCACATGTTGCGTCAGTAGCAAGATGTCCTTCATAAATGACAAGATTACTGACTCTGGTGTAAGCCAAAGATGTGATCAAATTGGGGACCCACGCACCCTGATAAAAAACCTCAATTGAAAATAATAGACTTGACTCATACTGCTAGGACAAAGTCGATGCGATTTCCCCCAGACTATCACTCTGGATTGGATTCAAGCTAGGAAGGTTCGTAGAAGAACCAAAGTGTCACGAAAGTGATTGAAAGCTTATGTACAAAATGAAATGAATGATTCCCAAGACTAAGTATTGATAGATGGAGCGCTGAGTACAAGAGGTGCCTATTTACCAAGTTTTCACCTACTTGGTAGAGATTCTATTTTTTCTACCATGGCGCCCATTTACCAGATTATCACCAAGGCACTTTTTCATCTTTTTCAATTTTTTGTATTTTTCCATTTTTCAATTTTTTTGGATTGATGCATCAAGACACCTATTGCTATGCTTTCACCAAGATGGCCATTTTTTTCAAGACTTTTTTGAATTTTGAGATTTTTTAGAGATTACCCGTTCTTAAGCAAGATCACATTGGTTTGCGCCCAATGCCTAGAAAGGTGGAGGACATTATAGATGAATTAGAAAGCTAATGGATGAGGCAAATAAACAATGATGGATGAAGAGGGTGAATGAAACCCTCAAGGCTAGTCTCCTCAATATTACCCAAGCTAGGGAAAAATGAATATAGCAATGTAGGCTCATGGAGCGGTGCTAGATAGCATATAGGATAATGACCCGATGTCATGAAAATCATGTGGTCCAAAATAATGGACATGTCAAGAAGTTTTTGAGAAACATTTTTGTATTTTTCATTCTTCATTTTGATAAAGACCAAGGGGTCAATCAGATGGAGTAGTGATGGGATAACATGAACGAGATAAGGGATGATGGCGGTATAAGTGAATGCTTTGGGATTAGTGCAAAGGATATTTATGTATACTGAGTATGGACTTGGGATAAGAAAGACCATGATAGGGTACCGTGGATGAGAGCAAGTGATTAGGCTGATGGAAAGGATAATGGATGTCAAGATACATGTGTGTTCATTGATAGGTTCAACCTTGTCAAGATCACCGGAAGGAACATGGATACTCACGGGCTAGCTCGATGTAAGATATGGTGGATAAGATGACATGGAAGTAACTTGCCCCTAAGTGAAGAGTGCAAGCATGAGGAATTAGGCATGACACCTGTTTGCCAAGTTTTTGTCATGGTACTTATTCAAGGTGCCACAAGAAGTGGTTTTCACCATAGGACATATTTATTTCTCTTTACTTTTTCTACCAAGGCACCTGTTTACTAGGTTTTCACCAAGGCAATTTTTCTCTCTTTTTTTGTAATTATAATTTTATGGAGGAACTTTAAGTCTCTTTCCTTTGGATAGTGCTCCTTTGAAGGATATTCTATGATAGTCCAAGGCTGCTAAAAGTATTCTCAAAGATGCTGATAAGGTAATGGTAGAGAAGAATGATATGGAAGATAAGGAAGACGGTAGCCAAGGATTTATGTGATGGATTAGATAAGAGGAATGGAAGGATATGGGATGGATGGGTAGTAGGTAGGTGTGGGATATTGGATAGGGTATTGAAAGGTTTTTCTAGAGGTAGATGGAAATGGTCATAAGATCAACATTGACACACACCTTGAAGGGTAGTAGATGGATGTAAGAAAAATGGATGGAATAGCTTGAGGCTTTGATGTATGAGTGGATATGGATCTTGGTACATAGAGACCCAAGATGGATGGAGAAGAGGGTGAAGTATTCAAGGTAATGGGTTTTGGGATATGAGGACCCAAAATAGAGTTAGAAGATGGGATATGTTTAGATGGAGATGAAGTGGAAGACTTTGGAAGCTTGGATGCCAACTTTGACTTTTCCTTTTTGTTCAAGTCTTTTAAGAGAGACTTGGGAATCCACATAGCCTTTTATTTTCCTTTGATTTTGGATTATTTAGAAAGCAATCCTTCCATGATAGATTTAGGAACCCATATTTTCTTTGATTTTATTCTTTTCTTAGTGGACCCTTGTGGTCTCTCTTGAATATTTCATTTTTATCTGCAATCACATGTCCATTATACTGGACATAGTGATCTTCATATGTAAGTGGATTATTGTATTTTTTATTTATTTTTACACATCCAAATTGCTTCCAAAAGACTTGGGGACTATGGATGAATAGGGTCGATATGGATGGGTTGATAGTTAGAATTAAAGGATGCATGTCTTTGTTGATCTTGATAGGGGATAGGGTAAGAGAGTGACAAGCTAGTAGTGATAGGCATGGTGGATGGAGGGATATAAGGACCCGATATAGATGGAAGGTTTGATTTTTTCAGCTTTGGGATATAGGGACCAAGAATGGACTTGGAAGATGGAAGGGATATCAACATCTTTAGAGTGAGCTGAATGACCAAGGCTCTTTTCTTTTGAATTCATCTTTATATCAATAGGTGCATGAGTAACTTTGATAGGAGTAGCTAAACCTTGAGGGGATTTATTATTTTGCAAGGGATTTTGAGGAATGATGGTTTCTGGATATGGAAGAATATGACAAGGGGAGGATGGGATGATATGATCTTGACAAGGATCTTTAGATGGTTTAGAAAGTGTACTTTTCTGTTGATTTTCAATAGGCTCATTAGAGATGGTGGAAAGGATATCTTGATCTTTCTTGGGAGATGGATAAGATATAGGAGGTGTAAGAGTGTCTTCTAGGAAAAAATGGATGGTGATGATGAAATCATCATGGGACTCTTGAGATATGTAACTTTGGTAAACTATTGGATAAGGATGGATAGTATCTTGATCTTGATCATTACTGTTATTTATTTCTTCACACTTTGGATTGTCCTCTTGACATGGAGCCACTTCTAAGGACAAGGTAGGAGTTTTGATCTCCATGAGGGATTTTTGAAAGGCTAATGGAGTATCATTTTGAGTAGGCATGATATTCGTTGAAGCACATGGAAGCTTTGAGTCTATGATCTTTGAATCCTTAAAAATACTCACAGTCATATTCATGTTAGCTTGGATCTCTTTTAGAGGTAGTCCGTGAGGGTAGACATAGTCTTCATTAGGATCATTCTTTGATAGGGATGGTGTGGCTATTTTTGAAGCTTTAGGAGATGGAGGAATGGTGGAAGAAGTAGATGTGATATGTGAACCATTTATAGACATGGATTACTGATATTGATCATGCTTGAAATTAGATGAATCATTAGGATTTTCCAGTTCAATTATGCCATCATCTATGAGGTCTTGGATTTTATGTTTTAAATGCATGCAAGATGAATTTTTATGCTCATTGTGTCGATGATATGCATAATAGGTACTCAAAAATGTCAATCTATGTGACGTGATTTGAGGTAATGTGATGAGATTATACCCAAGAAGTTATTCCAATGTTGATTCATAAGATTCTCCCAAAGGAGTGAAGTCCCTCTTGTGTTTAACCCAAGTTTTTTCTTTCATGAGGTTACTAACCCCTTTAGAGGGAGACTTCATGGTGTTTTCAGCAGCTTTTAGGGCTTTGGAGCCACTCTCTTGATCAAAGATAGGATTTCCATACCAATATTTCTCCATGTTGGAAGGAAGTGGAGAGATGTGTGAATCATGATAAAATAGAAAAGGATAGATTGATCTTAATGAGGATTTGTTGGATGGTGTATCATTTTATGCCTTGAAGTCTTGAATTTCAGTTTTCAAAGATTGAATTTGTTTTGATAGGGCTACAATAAGAATATCTTCTTTCTCGTTATTAGGACCATAAGGTTTATCCCATTTGCATTTAAACATTGTAAGATTGCCTTGATGCACTTTCATAGAAGATTGAAGTGAATATATGATGAATCAATTGATTGCTAGACAGGTGTTGAAGTGATATCTAAAGTGCTGACTATGTCCAAGACCAAAAGACAAAAGAGATAATGTCAAATTGAGAGAGAGATAGCAACGAATCCGATCTTGAGTCAAGATTAACAAACCTTCTATCGCAACTCACGATAAGGACATCATAGACAAAGATGATTAAATCAAAATAGATAATGGTTCACTTGGACTACCAGAACAAAGTTAGACTTTGAGGCAACAATGAGTCATACTGTCAATAGATTGCAGTCAACAACAAACTAGTAGTAATGTTGTGAAAGCACATATATGAGAAAATCCAGATAGAACCAAAATGATGGATTACCAACTTAGACAATAATTTGATTGATTTCCAAAATTTTGACACTGGATGTAGAGATCTCCTATGAGAATGTACAGTTGAACACCTAAAAAGTGTAGTTTTTGAATCATTGATCATTTCAAAACTGAGATCCTTTGTGAAGGAAACGAGGCTCTCTTTTATAGAAATCTTTCTCGAATCAATGACCGAGATTGAAAGCCAAAGAGTGGACAAGATTCGATCTGAAGAAGCACAATCCATGTGCAAAGATGATCATTGGTCGCAAGAGTCAGTTGACTAAACCGATTGATCAATTATTTTTGAAACTTCTAAAATCAGTTTTTACTTATCAACTTTGTTTCCAAAATGAGAAAAATTAAGAATAAGTTAAGTGAATAAAATAGATTTGTTTCCAATTTGATAATTAGTTAAGTGAAATTGATGAAATAATATGCATTTTTAAATATTTAATTGATTTTAAATGCAAATTTTGTTTTTATTAATTAATTTAATTCCTTTTTGGATTTTATTGACAATTTAGCAATTTATTTAATTAACATATTAGAATATCAATTAAATAATTAACTTAAGGTTTATTTTCCAATGTGATTTATTTTTAGGAATTAATTTATTAATCAAGCATGATGATTGATTAGGACCTAGGATTCAGGTCAGATCAGCTTGAATTTGATAAATTGCCTATTTGGTTTAGGACTTAGAATAATCAGGATTAGGGTTTCTTGATAAAAAATTGAGATTAGGGGTGTAAGGTTTATATGACTAGTTTTAGGTCATTAGAACATTTATTTTATCATTTCCATTTCTTATATCACTTTCTTTTCAGCGAAGGATCATTGCTCCCAACTAGCACTTTAGTCTCGTGTTGAGCCTATTGAGGACAACTTCCTTCCAAATGTATGATTTTAGAAAGAGGAGGTGGCTTATCAACCTATTTCCATTTCTTCCTCCCCTCTTATTCACTACAACAACCATACATTTTTGGTGAGTGCAAGGATTGTTACATAATTTTGATTTGGTAGTTAGATCCTCTTTGCATGATATCTTGGTATGCATTACATTAGAGCCTATTTTTATATCACATTATATGTATCTAGATGTATAGATTTATTACATTGAAAATCTAATTTGGTGTTTAGATCTACATTGTATGCATTAAAGATTTCCCATTTTCATCTAGATATAGTTTTCATGCTTTACATTAAATCTTTAAATTTATTAGTTAAATGTGTTTTTCATAAAAAGAATTGTCATTGCATATCACTTTATAATTTCACAATTTAGTTAGATCTCTATCTTTTCTTTCCTTCCCTTATGCATGAGTGTCATTAATTTGATTCCTAATTATAGCATTTCTATTAGGATAAGTCAAATAATTATGTGTTCCTTTGACCCGTAGCCTTATCTTTTTCCTAGGAATCTTGATGAGACCAACATGCATACTAGTGCTAGAAATCCTATTATGGAGAACAAATCTTCCCATTCTTCTTATGATGAAGATGAGGATTTAAGAGTTTCTCTTATGCAAGTCCAAAAGCTTTCCAATGACTTTCAGAAATTTGAGCAATTATTAGGACAAAAAACTCTAATCTCGAAGTCATTTTTGTTGTAGCCCAGGCTTAAGGAAGATAATTCATAATGATGAAGATGGTGTTAACATCCTGCATAATATCTCTCATCTCATTAATAACAAAGTCAAACCTATTAAAGATTTTTCTCAAGAGATAGGCTTCATCCATCCACCACTAGTGTTGAGACCTCAATGCCTATTTCTACCTCTATTCCTAGTGTGTCCACCTATGCTCAATGTATCATGAAAACTTTGATTCAAAACTTTAACCCTATACATGTGTCCATTTCTAACCCAATTATGTCTATTATCCCTTCAAGTGTGCGATCTGTTTCTTTACCACCATCAATGCCCATTTATAATATTGTTCCCTTTTCATATTCAACTGTTCCTTCCATTTCTCACAATGCTCCAAACATTTCAAACATACCTCCTTCTACCATTCTTTCTATATATTCTACCATTAATAGTTTGGCTCAAACTATGTTTTCTTTTCAACAACAAATTGCTTCCATGACTCAATATAAGTTCAACTTTCCCACTTGTGATAGTGCTAGTCCGTTGTCTTTGGATATCATCTATGCCATTATTCTACAATACATGAAGATTCCTCATTTTGAAACCTATAATGTTAAAGGTGATCCTTTGACCCATGTCAAAAATTTTCAAACATTGTGTAGTGATTTCTCTCATTATCATAGGTTCACGGATAAATTGTTTACTAGAATCTTTTGAGATAAAGCCTTGCAATTGTACTGTTCTTTGCATCCTTATTATATCGATTCTTTCCAAAAAAATTGCTAATGCCTTCATCCAACAATTTCAAAATAACATTGGTCCTAAGATTTCTTTAACTGATTTAACGCATTATAAAAAAAGAGTAAAAGAAAATGTGTCTAATTTCATTGGTAGATTTAAGCATTTGCTTGCTCATATTTCTTTTCCTGTTCTTGATATTGGTGTGCAATGTATTTTCATTGGTACTTTACAAAAAGACATTAGAGATAAGATTATAATTTCTAAATTTTCATCTTTTACTCAATATGTCCAGTGCTTCATAATTAAAAGATTCAAGTGTAATGCCCCCTTTTTGGGAATTCCATGAGATTCAGACCAAATTCAAAATTTAAGATACTTCTTTCTATTCGTAACCTCTACTTAGTTTTTTTATTTGCCACAATTGAATTTATTGAAGGTGATTTTCAAATGTGAATAATCACAATATCCTTAGCATATTAGTTAAGAAATGGTGAGATAGGATCACCACAAATGTCTTCTATTTTAATACTAATTAATACCAATTTGAAAAGGCTATATTTGGATATGATTCCCAAGTCAAAGTTGGCATGATTGGATATTTCCTCAATCCACAATGTTGACTATGTCAACCATATTTTAGGAGCAAGAGGCATGTGGTCCAATATCCTAATGATTATTGATTTTATGAGTATTAATTGATGTTCTTTATCCAATCTTTTTAAAATTGATTATTTTTCTTGTTGATTATAAGCATTACTAATCAATTTATTAGCAAGGTTAAAATAACTAGTTAAATGATTTGTTGATTTGACTAATCCTATATGTGTAGTGTCCATAATAATTAGTGTTTATGATAAACCATTCCTTAGTCTTAATCCCACATGAATTAATATGTCAACTATCCTCCTTCCATGTATTGGTACGATAGTTATCTATAATGGTTTTCTGCCTCTAATCATACTGATGACTAACCATAGCTATTTCAATAATTATATGATAATTATCATTGTTGATATATCCAACGATATTACTATTATAATAATAATCACTGTTATGTACCACCGTTCCTCATCACTAAGTCATTGCGGCTGAATATTGATTATATTATATTTGATACTTATTTATCCAGCGTTGGCTGGGGGGGGGGGGGAATGCACCCATTTCAAAACACAAAGTAGAAAACATAGTGCTGCAGGGTGTTGAAAAACACATAACATTGTTTACTAAGTAGCACTGTGTGTTTACATAATGTTGTGAGGTTTTACACTTTCCAATACTATGTTTTATAATATGTTAGTTAGCCCTCTGACTTTTTAAATGGGTGCATTTTGGCCCCCCATAGCCAGTGCCTATTTATCCCCTCTGTTTGTTGCTACCTTGGCAATTAAGAGTGTGATGAAATGTCTTGTTCAATGTTTCAATCCATAATATTCAACATTGAAGGAAGATTGGAGTATTTTCCCCTAGTTTTATATTGTTCAGTTTCCATTAATATTTCTCCTATTCCCTATCGCTGAATTTTTTTCCCCCTTTATTTATAGTACTGATAGCATTCTATATTCCTCCCCATGGGTTCCAAAGGCATTAGTCATGCTTTCTCAGAAAGTGAGGTTTATGATTGCCGATCAAAAGATTATGGGTGATAATATATTAAGGAATATATTGTTTTAATATTTAGATATTAGTTATTGAAATTTGACAAGTCTTAATTAATTTATTAACTTCGTATATATAAATAGGTATTAATATATTTGTCTATATATTTATTTTATTATTCTTTATATTAATAATTAATATATCATATATCCTATCAAGAATGTATTATTATTTTATATATCATTATTTTTAAACATGTATGCAATTATATTTCAAATACATATATTGATGAACTATAACTGATTGAATGTTTGAAGATGATAAGTTGATGATCACTGAGCTGCAAAAGTGAATGCAAGACATTAAATCATTTAATGTATTTTATGTTCATTGATGTCAACTTAATATGGTTTAATTGTTCATACACATATTGTCATAGCCTTGAAGATCTAAAGAGACAAAGTTTATGTGGTAGATAAAACATAAAATGTCTCTATAAACCGAGTGACAGTGAACACCGAGCAGTTCACAGTGTATACCGAGCACAATAGTAATTGAGGAAGTGTTACCGAGTAAGAGTTAATGATTGAGCATAAAAAGAGTTAATGACCGAGAATAACTGGAGTTAAAGAATGACAAAATTGCTTAGCTGATAAAGCTACAATTTAGGGATTGACTGATTGATTGTTTTATTATCAACAATTAGTTAATATATTTAAGCAAGGAAGGAGATTAAAAGTAAATTTTATTCACAGTTATCAGTGAGAGGTTTACAAAATAAAACTAAAGGAGAGCTTTATGGGATAAACCAAATCATGGTGAGTTTTACAGATCAATGAGAGATCTACAACCAAAACAAGGAGATTGAGAGGCTAATCATGTCTATATAAAGAGATAAGGAATTCATTATCAAAAGAGGAATGTTGACTATATTTTGTGTGAAGATAGAAATCTTCATGTAGATTTGATCATACAGGTTGAAGAAAAGAGCCAAGGAATTCTGCAAACACCGAACAACAGAGGACAGAGCATTCACTGAGAAGAATAAAGAAATCAAGCAAAGGAACTAAAGTATATATTGATCAGAGAGGTATTATTGGACTAAAAATAGATCTGAATAATTGTAAATCAAAATTGTATTGTGAACAGATCATTTACTGTATCAATTTAACCATTGATTTAGAAAATATCTTAATTGAGTGGGATTTAACAGTCCTTATTGTATTGAGATATTCAAGAGTATCAAAAGGTTTTCATGTTGAAAAAATAGTGAGTGCTAGGTAAAAAGACAAAATATTGGTTTTAAATCCTCTAAAAAGGTCGCACTTAACAGTGTGTATTGTAACCTTTAACAGGGTTGGCTCTTCACCGAGCTCACTTCAGAAGAGTGAAAATATTTTGGGTTACCGGTCCCAGGTGGTTTTTCCCATATTGGGTTTCCATGTTAAAATATATGTGTCAAATTTGTATATGTTTCATTGCATTGATATTTTGTTTTACACATTATTGAAACTAGATTGGTCGGTTAACACTAAGTTTATTTGCTGCTACTCGGTAAAGTCCAGAAAAGATAAACAATTTATCTTACCGAGCAGTTAATATTTGTTAAGATTATTTATGACATACATCTTGATGAAATTGGGACTGTAAGATAACTAAAGGTATTATATTTGAGAGATAAGTTTTTGGTTAGATCTTTTGGAATAATTTTTAAGGCCACTGATTCACCCCCCCCCTCTTAGTTATTCTAACAATTGGTATTAGAGCTTTGGTTCTTGGAAGAAAAGTTTAAAGGGACTTGAGCTAAAGATCACAAGATGAGTAAAAGGGATGTGCCTAAGTTAAACAAGGACACCTTTGCATCATGGAAAAATAGGATAAGAATTCATCTATCTGGTATCAGAAATGATGTTACGCAACACTTCGATACTAAATATGTTGCACCTAATGGACATCTGACTATTGATCAATTGAGAGAGAAACATGAACACAATTCTATGATGATAGAAATTGCTTCTTCACTAACTGATGCTGAATTTGAAGATGTGAAATCATGCACCTCTGCAAAGAAAATGTGGGACAAACTAAAGCTAGTATATGGAGGAGATGCCAATGTGCAAAGAGCTAAAGATGAAAGCCTAAGAGGAAAGTTTGATGACCTGATAATGAAAGAAGGAGAGAACATCAATCAGTACAGTGACATAATCAAAGAAGTTATTATTTCTATCTGTGGAGTAGGAGGAGTACTTGATGAAGAAATAGTTGTAATTAAAATTCTAAGAACCTTACTACATGTTGATGCTATTAGAGTATCTGTAATTCAATAAATGAGAGCAGTAGATAGTAACAATGTTAATCTTGATAGTTTGATTGGAAGACTTATTTTATTTGAGATGAACAACTATGACAATAGTGTCTTACCTACTATTGAGTCTGCATTCAATTCTTCTCTAAAAATAAGCCAATCTAGCAACAAACACACTATGAGAAATGATAGTGACAGTGATAGTGATCAGAAAGAACTTGATGAACTTGAAGAAATAATGTCTAAGATATTACATAGAGGTAAAGGAAGATATAAAGGTAAATTACCATTGGTCTATTTTAGTTGCAAAGAAATTGGACATTTTTCTACTAGATGCCCTAACAAGAGAAAGGATGAAAGAGACAATGACATATCTTATGAAAAGAAGTATGACTGAAGTGATGACCGAGACTAGAGAAGAAACTGACACTCTGACAAAAGAGATAATCGAGATTACAAGGAAAAATGCAAGAAGGATTGTTACCTGGTTGAGAACAAAGCTGAAAATTATGATACTGATTTTGATGAAGATATTGAGGTAGTATTTGTTGTTATCAAGGATGATTCAGATGAAGAAGAGAGGTATGTTGAAATAAAACTCATTTCTAAAGTTAGGAAAAATGATGTCTAGATTATTGATAGTGGCTGTACTCATCACATGACTGGAGATAAAGAAAAGTTTAAAATGTTTGAATATTATAATGGTGGATCAGTTAGGATGAGTAATGTACCATCATGTTGAATAATCTGATCAGATGTGAAAATACATACTGGGTGAAAGGAATTAACTATAATCTGTTGAGTGTTTCATAGATGAAAAACACAGGACACTGAGTTTCATTTGAGAACAAAAAGGAAATGATCTATAATGGAACATGAAAGTTGATCAGTATTGGTGAATAAACAAAAGGTAATCTATTCTATCTTGATAATATTGAGACCACTTATTTATCGGCTAGAAATGAAGACATTTGGTTATGGCATAAAAGGTTGTCATGTGAATTTTGACAAAATGGTTAAGATAAGTAAGAAATGAAAAGTGACAGGCTTACCGAGTATTTCAAAGCTTGATCATGTTATGTGCAAGAATTGTCAAATAAGAAAAATGACAAAGTCTAGTTTCAAGAGAAAAACCTACTCATCTAATGCTATTCTCGAGTTAGTCCATACAGACTTATGTGGACCAAAGAGAAGAAAGAGCTATTATGGTGATAGATAATTTATTCTATTTGTTGATGACTATTCTAGGGTGATGACTATCATGTTCTTAAAAGATAAATCTGAAGCATTTAATATTTTCAAATGGTATAAAGCTAAAGTTGAAAAAAAAGTGGAAAAGAATTGAAATATTTAAGATCAGATAGAGGAGGATAATTTATTTTTGATGAATTCACTAACTTTTGTAATGAGCATAGGATTACAAGACATGTTTCTGCACCGAGAACACCATAGAAAAATGGGATTTATGAAAGGAGAAATAGATCAATTATTTATTGTGCCAGAACACTAATGATTGAAAAAGGCATCACACAAATATTCTGGACAGAAGTTGTAAGTACTGTTGTCTATACACTGAACTGAGTTCAATTGAAGAAAGACACAAATAAGACACCTAATGAGCTATGGTATGGATATACACCAAATGTGAGTTACTTTAGAATTTTTGGAAGTCAATGTCATATAATGAAAGATGATAGAAATGGGAAAATTGAATCTAAAAGTGATGAAGAAATATTTCTAGGATATTCTACTAAAAGAAAAGTTTATAAATGTCTAAACAAATCTTCTAACAAAATCATTGAGAGTGCAAATGTTAAAGTGGATGAATTTCTTGAGAAAAATGGTGATAAAAGTAGAAAGGAATTTGAAGATTACAATAGATTTTTCTACATTGAAGAACCTGACACCTTGCCCAAGCAACAAAATAATGCAACCAAGCAACAAGCTGTACACACAGAGAATTAGGAAAATGCTCACAATGGTGAACTGAGTGATGAAGATCAAAATGAAGAAAAAAGATCTCAACTTGCACTTGCTAAATATGTCAGAAGACACCATCCACAGGACCAGATCATTGGGGACAAAAGAGAAGGAATGAGAAAAAGATGTAAGTCGCTTAACAATTGATGTTTGATTTGTGATTTTGAGCCTAAATCTGTTAATGCTACACTTGAGAATCAAGAATGGGTTAGTAAAATGAATGAAGAGATTGAACATATTGAGAAGAATAAAACATGGACATTAGTACCTAGACCGAGTGACAAAAATGTCATTAGCACCAAATGGATTTTCAGAAACAAACTTAATGAGAATGGAGAAGTCACAAAGAACAAAGCAAGACTGGTATGCACAAGAAGAAGGTATTACCCATTGCTAGACTAGGAGTAAGAATTATACTTGCTTATGTTTCTTTTAAAGGATTCAAAGTATATCAAATGGATGTTAAATCTGCATTTTTGAATGGAATACTAGAAGAGGAGGTATACATTGAACAACCTGAAGGGTTTGTTGATCTTAACAAGAGGAACATGGTTTTTAAACTACACAAATCCTTATATGGATTGAAACAAGTAATGAGAGAATGGTATGAAAGACTTCAGTCTTATCTTATTAGTATTGGATTTGTTAGAAAAAGTGACAACAATAATTTGTATTTGAAAGGAGACATTGATGATAAGATTTTGATTGCTGAGATATTTGTTGATGATATCATATTTGGAGGTAATGATATGCTATGCAAGTCATTTTCTGATGAAATGAGAAAAGAATTTGAAATGTCAATTTTTGGAGAGATCAAATTTTTTCTTGGTCTATAGATTCTACAATAGGAAGAAGGTGTCTACATTATATAATAAAAATACATCAAAGAAGTTCTGAAGATATTCAAGATGGAGGACTCCAAACCAATTGCAACACCTATGAAAACTGGATGCAAATTGACAAAGGAAGACAAGACAACCGAGGTAAATTAGAACTTATATAGATCTATGATTGGTAAACTAATGTATCTTGCACAGACTAGACCCGATATAGCACATGCATTTGTTATAGTTGCAAGATTCTCTGCTAACCCTAAAGAATCACACATGACTACTGTTAAAAGAATTTTGAGATATCTGAAGAATACTGATGACTATGATTTGTGGTACAATAAAGAAGGCAAATTTGAGCTACAAGTTTATATTGATGCTGATTGGGTTGGAAACATAGATGATAGAAAGAGCACTACAAGAGGAGCATTCTTTATGGGTGACAAAATTTTTACATGGATAAGTAAAAAAAAAGGATGCATATCTCAATCAACTATAGAAGAAGAATATGTAGCTACTATTGAAAATTGCTCTAACATTGCATGGATCAAGCAATTGTTGAAAGGTATGAATGAGGAAATTCTTGACCCAGTAATTATCTATTATGATAATACAAGTGCTATAAACATTTCAAAGAACCCTATGATGCATGCTAAGACAAAGCACATATCTATTAATTATATTTACTTGAGGGAAAAATTACGAGAGAAATAGGTAATACTATAATATGTACAATCCAAAGAATAAATAGCAGACATATTCACAAAGCCATTGCCAAAATATACATTTGAATACCTAAGGAATAGTCTAGGGGTTCAACCCTTGTCTTTTGGTCACTAAGTTGACTAGGAGGTTGCATCAGCCTACACATTTTTAGAAGATTATTCATGTTGATGCAAGATGAGATATGGACTACAATGACATATTAGTACACTGAAAGCAGTTATATGAACCACACACCAGAGATATTGTTGGCTACTACAAAGTTGTATAATTTTTTTCACATTGTTGTCAAAGGGAGAGAAAGATTCAATGAAATATCCATCAGGGAGAAGAGATTCTACAACACAAATGGAGATAATATCTAAAGGTTACTATCAATGAAATAACCATCCATCAAAGGGAGAGAATTGGAGAGAGTTAACACTGCCTATCTATCTAAAAAAGGGAGAAGAGATTCTACAAGAAAGGAAGAGATAGAATCAGAAGACAAAATTGCTACACCTATCCATTGAAGGGAATGAAGAAATGGGGAGCACACAACAATATCAAATCTATAGGGAGAGCTGTATGGTAAACATTTTTTGTAGTGATTAAACATATTAAATTTGAGCTAGAAGAGCTTACTGAGATTCAAATATTTTAATTGGTCATAGAAAAATAAGTTTGGTATGTTATGGCATATTTTATACTGCATATTTCATATTATGTTTCCATCAATGCCAAAGGGAGGGATTGATGAACTATAAATGATTGAATATTTGAAGATGATAGTTTGATGATCACCGAGATGCAAAAGTGAATGCAAGACATTGATGTGAAATTAATATGGTTTGATTATTCATACACATATTGTCATAGCCTTGAATATCTCATGAGACAAAGTTTATGTGGTCGGTCAAACATAAAAGGTCTATATACATCGAGTGACAGTGAACACCAAGAAGTTCACAGTGTATACCATGTTGGAATTAATGGGAAGTGTGTATTGAGAGGGGAGGGGTGAATCAGTACCTCTAAAACCTTTATCTTTTTTATCCTTTAACCTTTAAGTAATCAATTGTTTATTCAACCATTTGTTCTATACTATCTTGATGTAAGACATATCAATTCTTTTAACTTAATAAAAAATGTGAACATTCATAGAAACATTCATGAAAGTAATTGACACATAACACAAGATATGATAACGCAGAAAAATCCTGTTAGGAAGTAAAAACTATGGTGGGGATGACACCCTTAAATTCTTCACTATCTGTAGATTGGAAGGGGCCGGTTAAGGCTTACAATTTGATCACTTCTGATGATCTACCCTGTTAGGAGTATCTGTGGAGACCTATTAAAGTCTACTATGTTTAGAGCTTTAGCAACACTATTTAGTGTGCACTCGGTTAAGAGATTTATAATTGGATGGTGAAATCCACCTTCCTTGAAAGGATTTTTACACTTTGCTTCACTTGTTAGAATGTAAGAAAATTACACTTTGACCTGAGTGTTTTCAATCTCCTATTGCTGATTACAGATTCATTTAAGATTACATATATAAGTGTATCACCTAATGTGATTGAATAATACCTCCATTGCTCGGTAGCCTCTATTCTTGGTTCTTGATAACTAGATTCACCTTTTGCTGTTCTGGTTCTTGAAACTTCCAGTCTGATCCATAGATGTGATCATAGGCTACATTCATCCTCTCATCCATGATAGTGAATAATTAAAACATCTATTTATAAGATAGATTGACCTAATTAAGTTTCACGTAAAACAATATTAACTCTAAGATCATAGGTTTACAACTTGACCTTGATCTTTTAGTCTATGTGTTTTAAATCAGTTAGACTAATTAAAACACTTACAATAATGTTTCTTGTCCCTAAAGTAATGGTTTAAAAAAAAATCAAGACTCTATAAATAGAATAAGAATGTTTTACCTGACATGGAAGTTAGATCCACTTTTTGCGGGATGTAACTGACTTTCAGTGTCTGATGCTTGATCTGCATAGAAATCACTTTACCTATTTTTTAGTAATCCTTTGATTGACCTGTCCATTGATTTCCCTTGCTCTGTTGGGTTCCTCTATTTCTTCTCTTTCAGTTTCGCTTGAGATTTGTCTCATCGGGTTTCTCTGTCTAGTTGTTCCTGCCGGGTTTCTCTTAGCACTTTCGATTTTGCATTGTGTCTTTGGTTTACCCTTTGAACTGCTCTCTCAATTTTCTCTTATAATATCTTTTGGTGTATGATTACCGAAAGCGTTCTTTGCATACTAATGGGAAAATAATGTCATCAATCTCCCCCTTTGACATTAGTATAAAAAAATGATATGTGCAAAATACTAACAAAATGTTTAGTATGTACACCATATATATTCCTTAGTCATTTCATGACTCCCCATATGCATATGCTGGTATAGTATAAGTGTATGTACATGATACTTTTTTCTTTTTCACCTTGTGCTATATATATCATATCATATCATTGTACTACATTTTTTTGTTCTTTTTCTGTACTATATAGTTTCCCATCTGTACATATCATTATTTTCCCCCTTTTTTGATATTAAGGGAAAAGGTGTATACCTATATCTTATCAAAAATATGAGAGTGTGAGGACTTTGTGTGCTCCATCATCTTCTCCCATTTGTCCTTCAAGTTGTCTAGAGCCATGTGTTTGAGTGTGATCCTTGTGTGCATATCGTAGATGCTGTCTGCTACAAACATCTCGGGGGTGACTATCAGTTGTCTTGTTGAAATAATATGCTGTTGAAGTAGTGTAAGAATTGGTAGAAGTTGATCTTGGATCTTGGTAACCTCTTCCCTAAATTGTGTTTCTACTTCCCACAGTTCCTGTCTTAACCTTTTTTATCTCAACAATTTTCTCACAATGCAACTTTATTGCATTGTCATCAATGGTTAAGGCTTTAGCACTCGTAGCTAGATCAAAATCTAACTTTTCTATTTTATCACTATGCTCCTTAGTGAATTTTTCAAGTGTGCTCAATTTTTGTTTCAAGGAAATAGCTTCAGAAATTATTGGATCTAATTCACTTACTAATTCTGAAAGCTTTACCTTGTTTTCTGCCACTTCTTGGCTAATTATCTTTTCAATAAGTTTGTGCTGATATTTCTACTCTACTCTCTCCTTAATTGCCTTTTCTACATCAATGTTCTACGTCGTGATGGCCTCCATGAGAGTGTCTAGTTGATCAAGGATAGGTTTATTGTGATCAACATCAACATCAGGTACAATCTGATTCAAGATGTCCCTAGTTGTCTCTAGTACCATGGAGTCTCTGTGCTCCTTTCTTAGTTTCTCTTGTAGTGCCTTCCTTTGACATATTTCACCATACCCTTTTAGTGCTTCATAGTCTAGTGTAGTTGGGTCATATTTGGGTATCTCAATTATCTCATCTAGAGTGACTTCCAACTTAGTCTTTTTGGTCTTCTTCTTCTTCTTCTTCTTCTGAGTTTCACTTGAATGTAGAACCATAGCCAATTTCTCAGCTTTGTCTATTGTGATGGATGAAGTGATTGGGGGTGTTGCCTCTTTTTTCTTCTTTGCCTCTGTGTTAGCCTATTGGTTTTGAGTGGACATCTCCACATCAACCTGGAATTTATATATAGCAACATTTTCAATTTCCTTAGGAGGGTCATCTTTTGTTTTAGCTCCTTCATCAGTATCCTTATGTACTTCATCTTCCTTTGTCTATGCATCCTTCTTAGTAGTGTATCCATCTATTTTATTTTAACCTTGTTAGTATCGATTACATTTTGAGTGTCTCCAATGACATTCTGGTCATCGGTGTTGTCTTTCTTTCATTCATCCCCTGCATCCTTAGGAATGCTTGAATCTTTGTCAAATGATTTATCTTTTTCTTGAAGTATATTGAAGGCTTGCATCAATATTGGCATGTTTCCTAGTATGTTCACTTGTGAAGTGTCAATTCTAGTGTCTTGTTCATCGATCTTGTCCTTGTCAATAGTGACATCTTCATCTTTTTGTAATTCTTCTGCTAGATCATCGGTTATGTTAATGATTGTATTGTCCACAATGTTGTCCATAGTGGTGTCTGGCTATGTTTCATCTCCAACATCCATATCCTTTTTTCCTGTGGTGTCAAGTTTCTCTTTGTCCAATTCAACATCTTTGATGATAATTGGTTAGGTGCTCTTAGTACCTTGATCATCCTTGGTATCTTGATTCTTGGTTAGAGCTCTCTGTGGCTTGGGACTTGTATCCTTTTTAGGAATATTAAGTATTTTCCTCTATTTGGCTTCACTTTTTCTATCTAACTCTAGTAGATGTCCTTTAAGAACTTGGTAGGCCCTCATCTTCAGTGAGAACCTTTTGGAATGAGCCATCATCATTTTTTTGATCTCCTCCATTTTTGATTTGGGAGGCATGACTGATACTAGGGCTCTTTCCCTGATTTCTTTCTCAGAGTGCAAGGCAAAAGTCCATCTTGTCGATAGCCTATCTTGAATTTCTTTGGGCATACTGTCTACCAGTTAGATTGGGAGGTATTTGTATATGCACATCATCTTGATGATTGCCTCCTTAATCTTATTTGGATCCAAGGGATCCAATTTTAACCATTGTTTTACCTTTCTTGTATTTACTGAACCTGTATTGATAATTGAGGCACATACCTCATCAACTGTTTCAGGTATCTTGGTCTTTTCCTCTTGAACACCTTCATCCTATTCTGTGTCCTCAATGTCTTCCCTGGTTCTAATGAACTTTCTTCTCTTTGTTGGCCCTCTTTTCTGTGTTTTGGTTTTCCTCTTGTAGGTCCTTACTTGACCTTTCTTCAATGGTGAAGGACTTGTGTCCTTAGCTGTTTGAATTCTAGTCCTTGAAGAAGATGTGGTTATAGGATTCTTAGCTAGTGTTGGTAATGGAGTATCTGACTCTGTAGACTCAGAGTCACTTTCCTGCTCAGCCTCACCGACGGGTGACTGTCCCTCAATTTCTGCTAACTGTTCGGTTTCTTCCTCTATGAATGACAACCTTTTCTTCATGTTATTTACCATTTTATCTTTCTTCCTATCTATTTGCTTCACAACCAAGCCAGTTTTGATTCTTCCTTTGGCTTCTTCATAAGTGCCAAACTTTGGTTGTGTTTTGTCTAAGGGCTCATTTATCAATGCATCGATTGCATTGGATGCTTGATCTATGTTTATCTCATAGTCTAGTGGTTGTAGCCATGTTGTCCTTGGTACAGAAGGTTTGATATATGTGTAATTTGTGTCAACCATGAAACATATATAATTCTTGAATTTCTCAATTAGTTGCTCTGGGATCCTTACTCTTTTCTACATTCTCTCCTTGAATCCAGTAAAGTACTCATCCATAACTGCCTCAAAATTGTCTCCCAGTGATTTTATGTACTCACTAATCTTTATGGAGACTGGTCTAGTGGTATCCCATTTTACATCTCCTACTAATGGAAAGATTATTGGAAGTAAAAGAAAATGCACATCATAAGTGAGCCAAACTTACATGAATTTGTCTTTGCATTTTTAATTGTTCTCAATTTTTATTCTAACTGGTTGAGTAGAAGTTCTAACAGATCCAACTAAGTTCCTTTCTTTACAATCTTATATCCTGTACCCACTTCTTTGGATGTTATGTTGTTCATCCTTCTAGCTTGAAAGAATTTGTAGCCTAGGACACATGCCCCAAATTTTAGTTCATCATCTGTGATAGTGGATACCTTAAGTCCTCTTCCATCACACGTGGCTGCTTTGTTATTTTCAATTTCAGCCTTGGATGGGTGTTTTAATGCCTTTACCTTATCGGTTATAGGTAACCGGTGACTACATGAATAACATCTCGGGTTATCATTTTAGGCTCATCCATCCATAGCTTGTAATTGTGAATCCTGCTCAGTACTAACCGAATCCACTCGGTCTTGAATACCTTTGGGAACAATAGGGCATTTGTGAGATCTTTCACTTCTATGTGCTTGTGCTCATCTTTAATAGATCCATCATCATTACATAGCTTCTTGAAATCTTTTTCAACCTCCAGGTCGTCAATTTATGCAATCTTGCAATGAATGTATGCTCACACATCTTCAATGAGAAAAAACCTAGATGGCATTCACGAGAATGCTCCAGCATTGTCGGGTTGTGATGTAACCTCTGGGAATATCTTGTAATGGGGTTCCACATAGGTAGAATTATTGATAAGTTTGACCTTATCCTTCTTGATGCTCTTCAGTTTAGTGGTTCTTGAAGTCGTGGCCATTATTTTAGACATTTAGGGATTTTCGTAAAAGATGAACAAAGTTCTCATTTATGCTTAGTACTTACTTTAACCTCTATTGTTTTCAACTAATCTTCTTGGAGTGGCTTGTAACGGATTGGAGTCACTTTTTTTTCTCTCTAGTCATTCGCTCAAGTCACAGGTGAGAAATCAAACCCTTCCACCACATTTTTATAGATGTTTTCCCTAAGTCGAGTCATTAATTCTCAACCACTCGTCAATGTTTGAAGCTGGAGTCATCAGGTTAAACACTAACTTATTTTTTTGGTGACAACACGATGCTTCAGGATAGTTTTCTAACTTCTTACTTTCACTGATGGGTTTCAGTGTTTTGAGAAAACAACTTTTTCAACTTCCTTGATTACTGATGGTTCTCGGTTTACACTGGCAACGTTTAGAATTTATATGTTAACCGATGATTCTCGGTAAGTGTAGAAAATTCATCTTTGATTTCATACCAATGGATTTCAGTATGTATTACCCGATGGAATAGTTTTCACAAATTTTAACAAGTAATATCATGATACATCTTTAATTATTCTAATTTGGCATTTCATCAACATTTTATGGAACTAATGTAAAATACTACTTAGTGTAATGCAGTTCCATACCTACCTGTTCTGATTAGGTGGGGGTGGTGATGTCACCAGATCCATTGGATAGGGTGTCACCAATTGAATTGCTTGGTCTAGCTTCATCATTGTTTGTAGCTTTCCTCCACATTTTTTTTCTCATATTCGGTATGTCTTCAATGGTATTTCTATTGGGAAAAGTGCTGGTCTCTGTCATTCAATCTCTACAGTATTTCTTGAGATGACCAACTTTATGACAATGTAAGCATGCCATTCTGGGGTTAGTCCAGCCTCTATATTTTCTTGTCCACTGTCTCATATAGTTTGCAACAATGTGATCAAATCTTCCACATGTTGTACATTTTTTCATGTATTGTAATCCCATACATACTGGTTACCGACTCTTTTTAGTTGATAGGCAGTTTCTTGACTTTTAGGCTTCCATACTTTCTTTTTCTTCTTCTAGCATTCAAGAGTTGTGTGCCCATTCATTTTGAAAGAAGGACAGTATTTGTTCGTGTAGGTTTCCTTCTTTGGTTGTTTCATCTCAGACTTACATTCATATTCTTTATGTCCTTTCTTGTTACTTTTATAAAAAAATCCTATGAATGAAGATGTAGATTTAGGAATACCTTTCATTTTTCTCCTGCATACATTTGGTGTGTGGCCTTTCTTTCCACAATGATTACATGTCAGATTTCTTGGTCCTGGATTTTCATAGACATTCTTTGGATCAGATTGATTGGGTGATTCTCCATTCTTGATATATCCTAGACCGGTATTGTTGTTGATTCTTCATTGTCCTTCAAGAAAATCATCCATTCATTTATTGCTTTCTTCATCTTTCTTGATAATTTCATTATGATGCTGCTGAATTCTAATTTCTTATTTCACCTTTTCATTTTCTTCCATTAGTTCACCGATAGCTTCTATTCTTTCAATGAGTTCAACATTCAATATATTTTCCTCTTGACTCATAAGAATAATTTTATTTTTGATCTCATGATGATGTTCTATTAATCTTTGTATTTTAGATTCTTTCTCTTGTAGCTTTTCAGTAATCTTCCTTCTATCATCAATAGCTAGTGTTCTTTCTTTCTTAGCTTGTCTAGCATTGTTCATGACATCAATCATTCTCACCATCTATGTCTCTTGACCGATTTGTAGATATTTCACTTGTCCAACAAGATGTTGATTGATTTCATTTACGCTTGTGATGCTTTCTTCTGATGTGTCTGATGCTTTGCTAGTAGTTGATCCTGAAGAATTAAAGAAATACAATATCTCTTCCTCATGGTAATCTATTTCATTAAAGCGAGATGCCATAATCTTTCTTTCATCTAAAAACTGTCTCATCTTGATTCTAGCTCCTTGATACTGCTCATAGAAGATCTAAATTTATAGCTTCTGATTCTCAATACTCTTGTCAAGTCTGTACTTCTCCATTATATGATCTTTTCTCTTAAGCCTTTAAGATTTCCAAATAAGAGACTTAGCTCTAATACCAATTTTTGGAATTAATGGGAAGTGTGTACTGAGAGGGGAGGGCTGAATCAGGACCTCTAATTTTTTTCTCTTTTATCCTTTAACCTTTAAGTAATCAATTGTTTACTCAACCATCTGTTGTATACTATCTTGATGTAAGACATATCAATTATTTTAACTTAATCAAACATGTGAAAATTCATAGAAATATTCATAAAAGTAATTGATACATAGCACAAGATATGATAATGCAGAAAACTCTTGTTAGGAAGTAAAAACTGTGGTGGGGATGACACTCACAAATTTTTCACTATCTGCATATTGGAAGGGGCTGGTTAAGGCTTACAATTTGATTAGTTCTGATGATCTACCCTATTAGGAGTATCTGTGAAAACCTATTGAAGTCTACTCTGTTAAGATATTTAGCAACACTGTTTAGTATGCACTCAGTTAAGAGATTTACAATTTGATGGTTAAAATCTAGCTTCCTTGAAAGGATTTGTACACTTTGCTTCACTTGTTAGAATGTAGGAAATTAAACTTTGACCTGAGTGTTTTCAATCTTGTATTGCTGATTACAAATCCATTTAATATTACATGTATAAGTGTATCACATAATGTGATTGAATAATACCTTTGTTGCTCGGTAGCCTCCATTCTTGAGTCTTGATAACCAAATTCACCTTTTGTTGTTCTGGTTCTTGAAACTTTCAGTCTGATCCATAGATGTTCTCATAGGATACATTCATCTTCTCATCCATGATAGTTAATGATTACAACATCTATTTATAACATAGATTAACCTAATTAAGTTTCACGTAAAATAATATTAACTCTAAGATCATAGGTTTACAACTTGACCTTGATCTTTTAGTCTATGTGTTTTAAATCAGTTAGATTGATTAAAACACTTACAATAATGTTTCTTGTCCCTAAAGTAATGGTTTTAAAACAAATCAAGACTCTATAAATAGAATAAGAAGTTTTTATCTGATGTGGAAATCAAATCCACTTTTTGAGGGATGTAACTGACTTTTGGTGTCTAATGCTCGGTCTGCATAGAAATCATTTTACCTATCTTTCGGTGATCCTTTGATTGACATGTCCGTCGGGTTACCTTGCTCTGTCAGGTTCTTCTGTTTCTTCTCTTTTGGTTTTTCTTGAGATTTGTCTCATCAGGTTTCTCTGTCAGGTTGTTCTTGTCAGGTTCCTCTTAGAACTTTCAGTTTTGCATTGTGTCTTTGGTTTACCCTTTGAATTGTTCTGTCAGTTTTCTCTTATCCTGTCTTTCGGTGTATGATTACCGAAAGTGTTCTTTGCATACTAATGGAAAAATAACATCATCATACCGAGCACAACAATAACTGAGCAAGTGTTATCGAGAAAGAGTTAATGACCGAGCATAACAAGAATTAATGATTGAGCATAACTGGAGCTAAAGAAAAAAAATTGCTTAGCTGACAGAGCTACAATTTAGAGATTGACTGATTGATTGTTTTATTATCAATGATCAGTTAAGCTAAAGAAAGGAAGGAGATTAAAAGTACATTTTATTAACAGTTATCAAGGAGATATTTATGGAATAAAAATAAAGGAGATCTTTATGGGATAGAGAAAATCATGGTGAGTTTTACAGATCAAGGAGAGATCTACGACAAAAACAAGGAGATTGAGCGGCTAATCATGTCTATATAAAGATATAAGGAATTCATTATCAAAAGAGGAATGTTGAGTATATCTTGTGTGAAGATATAACTCTTCATGCATATCTGATCATAGAGGTTGAAGAACAGATCAAAGGAATTCTACAAACACTGAGCAACAAAGGATAGAGCATTCACCGAAAAGAATAAAGAAAGAAAGCAAAGGAACTTTAGTATATATTGATCAGAGAGGTATTATTGGACTAACAATAGATCTGAATAATTGCAAATCAAATTTTTATTTTGAACAAATCATTTACTGTGTCAGTTTAACCATTGATTCAGAAAATCTCTTAACCAAGTGGGATTTAACAACCCTTATTGTATTGAGATACTCAAGAGTATCAAAAGGTTTTCTTGTTGACAACATAGTGAGTGCTATGTCAAAAGACAAACTCTTATTTTTAAATCCTCTAACAAGGTCGCACTTAACAGTGTGTATTGTAACCTTAACATGGTTGGCTCTTCACCGAGCTCACTTCAGAAGAGTGAGAATATTTTGGGTTACCGGTCCCAGGTGGTTTTTCCCATATTGAGTTTCCACATTAAAATCTGTGTCAAATGTGTATATGTTTCATTGCATTGATATATTTTTTTACACATTATTGAAATTGGATTGGTCAGTTGACACTAAGTTTGTTTGCTATTACTCGATAAAGTCCAGAAAAGATAAACAATATATCTTACTGAGCAGTTAATATTTGTTAAGATTATTTATGACATACATCTTGATGAAATTGGGATTGTAAGATAACTGAAGGTATTATATTTGAGAGATAAGTTTTTGGTTATATATTTGTATACATATATATATTTGTGTATATATATATATGTATATATACACATATGCATATATATACATATGTATATATATATATGTATATACATATATATATATGTATATACATATATACATAGATATATACATATACATATACATATATATACATATATATATATATATATATACATATATATACATACATACATATGTATATATACATACATACATATGTATATATACATACATATGTACACACACACACACACACACACACACTATCGTATACACACACACAATTTATTTATTAGAATAGTATTATTTATTTGTGTATATTTATATAGGTTGGTTAATTTATTTATTTATTATTACTTATGTTATTATTTATGGTTTTCAAATTTAGGAAAATGGGGACATCGCATCAAGTGAGTCAATTTGAGAGTACTACTCCAATGGCTCTGGATAATAAGAGTGATACCACATCCAACAATTTCATCAAGTTTCAGAAACTAAAGAACTTTATCAAATTTAATTATTCAGCCAACCATGTTGATGAGAAAGTGGCAACAACATCCAAAGGTGTGGCTTCTTTCTCATCTATTTTCAGACCTGCGTGTGATTTAACTTAGCTTCCTAAATATCTTCATAATGTAATATTGAAGTTAATTAATGCTAAAGTGTTAACTCTTCCTCCTATTATGCCAATTGACACATCCAAACCTTTACCAAACACTTTGATCACAAAGCTTTCTGCCAATACCATCACCAACCTGAGTATTATACTAAAATATGTTTTTGTTTCAAATCTGTATCCAAGACCTCATTGATTCTAATGATATATTTGTTGAGGGTGTTAAAGATCAAGGCTTTTATTTTGTAGTACCTCCCAAACAAAATTTATAAATTTATACAAATCTTTTTCCATCTCATTAGACCAATACCATTGAGTCTACCTAACCTATACCTTCTTCTTCTGCTCATGTTTTTGACTATGATGATAAGTGTAATGAAGCTAATAACGTTGCCAACCTCATTGATCAAACTAAACCAAAACATAAACTTGGACCTTATCTTTGCATTTCCTTTGACCCTAGTGAAATAATTAAAGCACCTGATGGTCCTCTTTATATTGTGGCAAAGGTTAATGGTCTTCATTCTCATGGTGTCCAATTTTACCCTACTTGCATGGTGAATGTAATAACTGAAGAACATCTTTTCACTGGACAATCGTAACATGACCTTTATGATAAATCTGATGTTATGATCCAAAATTCCAATGATTTACTTCATCCTTCCCATGGTTTTATTTTATTCCCTGTTAAAGTTGGTGGAAAAAATTTAGAAGTTATCTCTACTATGATTCCAACTTCTCATCAATTTCAAGTCAAACTTGGTCTTCCTTTTCTTACCTCCATGAAAGTTGTAGCCTCTCCTATTCATAAGTGTTTGAAATTCCCTCACAATGGATAAATCATGACTAATAACCATAGTCCTTATCATCCTTTAGTGCCTTGAGAGCCTGTTGACCTCAATTTATTTTGGCCTTCCATGCCTCAACCAAATCAACCCCATCGAGATTATCTCTTGTAATCATATCAAAACTGTAAGATCCAAAAGATTTGTGAGTTTAGAAAACACAATGACATTCCATCTCCTTGTACTGGATGTGGCCTTCTTCCTACACCACCTAAACCTCCTATATATGCCTCACTTCCACATCCTATATGGGTGAACCCACAATAGTGGGTTACACTTTTTTGGAGGAAGCAATTCCTCATGAAATTTGCAAAGTAGGCGAATTGAGAAAGTACTTTCTATCAAAAGTAATTTCTATCGAAAGTCCTTGATTAAGGGAAATTTTAGTCAATTAATTTTGATAGAAAGTAGTTTCGATCAAAACTAATAAGTTTCGATCGAAACTACTTTCTATCGAAAGTGTCTGATTAGAGGCCATTTCCAAAGGATGACACAAATCTGAAGTTTTCATGGCTTTGGGGCTCAAGCACTGGGCTCAAATGGAAGAATAAGGAGACATCCTTTTCCATCGCACAAGTAATCTGAATGAGCCTTCTAACGAATATAGATTTGAAATTTTTTGAATTAATTAGGTCTATGTTTTTTGACGTGCATCAAATGTAGGTTTTTTATCGAATATAAGCCTCCAAGTTTTACGTTCAATTAAAAATAGTAGAAAAGAGAAAACAATTGAAAAATAAAAGTTCCCTCTAGCTTTGAGTCTACTTTCTATCAATTTTTTTTTGAATTTTGATAAATACACAAGCTATAAGCTATGCAGTCAAGGTATGTCAAAATTACTATTTACTCTAGTTCAAACATTCATAAAATATGCAATAGTCATGATAATTCCGTCAAACCAATTGCATGCCCTCAATATGAATGTTACAAAACCAAATTTGAAAGAATCGTATTGATATTTATTTTAGAAAAAAGTTATGCTCTATGAAGTCAATGTAACTTTTTGAAAATGACATTTTCAGCAACATAGCAGTTTTTTTAGGAGAAAAAAAAAGCCATTCAAATCAATTCAAAAAAAAAAGATTTTTTTTTTTAGAATATATACTGAAAATCGTAAAAGACTCTATTCTACTTCATCTTCCGATTTTAAACAGTTTAATGACAATATGCATCTGAATTTGAAAGTTTTTTCAAAATGTACACTTCAATGGCTGTTTAGACAAAAAAGTGTAACCCACTATTGTGGGATCACCCATATCTTATGAGCGTTCTACTAAGTTTATCTCCCAGCCTAGTGTGGTTCCTTCCATCCTTCCCCCTAAATAAGAAAAATGACTCACTATTGATAGATCCTGAACCAAACCCAATTTTCAATAAAACCAAATATAACTTTCATGCTGGTGATCTC
The DNA here is from genome assembly GCA_018584345.1 of Thuja plicata. Classification (NCBI taxonomy): domain Eukaryota; kingdom Viridiplantae; phylum Streptophyta; class Pinopsida; order Cupressales; family Cupressaceae; genus Thuja; species Thuja plicata. The sequence goes on along the minus strand of MU227380.1, from coordinate 723,765 downwards.
TTCCATAAAAATCATGCTAGAACTTGTCAACACGCTTCCAAAAACATTGCTTCACCCAAAAGAACTATTGATTCTTTGATTCATGTTGATCAACCTATGCTTGAGCCAAAAGAGAAAGTTAACTTGAAAAATATTGAATTAAACAAACATCATGATAATTCTCTGTGCAATAAAAAATAGTATGTTAGGAATATAAGGAAAGCCAAACATTAAACAAACTAATGTACTACAACATCTAGATTAGATAAAGAAAATAAATAGAAGAGAGTGAAAACCAAATGATGAACATCCAAAAGCCTTATCTATGTTGGATTTGTCGAAAATATTGGATGTGTGCTCATGAACTTTCTTCAATATTCAATAGATGAGGATATATTTTGGCATTAGGAGGTAATGGTTGATATTTTGTAGCTCCAAAGTTTGCATGATAACAATTCATAAAAGGTGGATGAAAATTAAAGGAAAGAACTATTAGGAATAGTATTCCACCAACACAATTTAGTGGGGGGTGAATTAGTTGTGAGACAAATAATTAAACATTACCTTTATAAAAAAAAAATTTAATCCAAATGATCACACAGTAAATGCCAACACAATAACACAATCCTTTATTGTCGAGGAAACCTTGTTAAAGGTAAAACCCCAGTGGGAATTAACACCCACAAATGATGTACTGAGAGTATAGTATCCATGTCAAAATATTTCACCCTGTTAGGAGTTTATTGATGCATTAAAGTATATAATCCTTGTTAAAGAAAAAAACCTTTTAGAAGTCAAGAGTAACAGTGTTCTCATTGCCTAAAGAAGGTTAAATCCACCCTTAGGACTTACAATCTGAAATACAGGTGCATATAGGAAATATACAATTTGGTGAATTGTCTGATAGAAACTTCCTTTGCTTGATCAGTTCCAATGAAGTATCATAATCACAACCTCTGCTCTATATCTCGCATACTTCACACAAACAAGCTCTAAACTTCCACACTTCATTGTCTCTTTCGTAATCATACTTTTTCAACAAGAAAATCTCTCATATATACCCTATTACAATAATTAACTAGGTCAGCCAATTAGGCTTTCCCAATATAAAAATAATTACTTAACCCCTTGCTAAGATACACACAATACCTATAATAAGTAAACATTAAATACAATTCATCAAACATCATCCAAGATTCGTAATCCATGCTCACAATCCATAATACATGCTACATCTCTGAAGTCGGCCCCAAATAGGTCTCCTCTACAACACACACCACAACTTACATTACCAAGAGTCCTGAAACCCAAGAATCATAAAAAAATTCCTTTTCAAGTATTTTTCCATCCCTTAAGCTCGCATAACTTGAATCTACATTGCTAGTAAGTTATAGTCAAAATACAGAGACTAACTCTGTCAAAGATCACTGTCACTGTCCAGTACCCAGTCTTCAGTAAAACATCTATAACTAATCCAATAGACAATATTAAGCCATACAACCTTAGGAATAAGATCACAACATATCCTTGTGCACATCACCATCTTCTCTCATTTTGAATCTATCATACAGTACCCGTACACTTCTCTCAATCATAAAGCAATAGTAATAACCAGTCTATTCTGCCTCCATAGAAATATATGTTTTTGATTGCAGGAAAAATAGGTTTTAAATGGGGACCCGAAACCCATTACAAGCTAGAAATATGGATAAAACATGGAGGCACCCCAAAAAGAGACAGGACTGGAAGTCCGACCGTAGAAAAACAGACAACAGGAAAAAAAACCAGCAGCCAAGAAAACCACAAAAAAAACCAAACACCAAACCTAGAAACTAGAGCACTATACTAGCTCCTTACAAGCCTCAGTGGCTTCCTGCTTAGATTTAGATATCTTCTTCATCGCTGCATTGAACTAAAAGAGTTCCTGGATTCTGTCGTGAATTTTCTTCTTTCGGACAGATCTAGTGCATTTTCTGGGACCTTCATCATCCAGGTTGTTAGTAATGTCCTCTGGTTTGTTACCTGGTGACCCAGTATCCAACTCAGCTTTAATGGTCAGGAAACAATCCATGGCCGAACCCATAAAGTTTTTGTAATCATGAATATGTTTTTTCATGGTATGCTCCAGGGTATCAACTCTGGCTTGTAACTACAGGACATTACTGTCATCGTTATTCTTGTCCTTCCTGGTATTAGAGCCATACTCCATCAGATTATGCAGAGTATCCACCTTAGCATCAATGGCACGATACTTAAGGTGAAGGTTCTTGATTTCCTGGAACACCCATTTCATTAACCGAAAGGAGTACATAGAGGCAGCTTTGGCTGTTTGGAGAACCCCAAAAGGAGGGTCAATCTTATCATCCATGTCATCCTTTAGCAGTTGAACATTTCTTTCCTGAAGATCCACTATCTTGATAAAAGGAATGTTCCAAGAATTACTAGGGTCATTATCTCTCTCCTTCACAGGTGAGGTCGGCTCCTTGACAGGGGAAATGTTCCCCACCTCTGTAGCTTCCTTCTGAGTATCTTGATCACAACCCATGACCACTTCAAGCTTCGGCCATATCAGAACATCATGGTCTTCTGAACTATCATACTCAACCAGAATAGGAACCTTCTGACCTTCCTCATCCTCCTTCTTATCCTCTTTGTTTTTCCTACAATCTTTTTCTCTGTCCATAGAACCCATCATTTCCTCATCCGTGTTCTAATTCTCCTCCGAGATAGAGTTTGACACCAAGGAAGCAGAGTAACTATCTTCCTCTGTAGAATCAGCCATATTGTCATAGCCTTCCACACTATCAGTAGAGGTATCCATATCCATGGTAGTTTCCTTCTCCTTCTTAATTTTTTTGCCTGTAGAACTCTTGCTTTTCTCATTTCCATCCCTAATTCTTTTTTTACCTAACCCAGATTTGGACGGGGTAGGGGTTGGGCTATCCCTAGCCTTCTTCTTGATGTGTTCTACAATTAAGAGGATCGAACCTTCATGAAGAATGGGTTTCTTATCCTTCTTCTTATACTGGACTATGCTAGAGCGAAGAGATTGTAAAATAAAGAAAGGCAGAGAGACCCTAATTTTATGCTGAAAATGATAGAGCAGAACAAAGTGGTAAGAGTGGGCTCTTTTGAATCTACCATCCAAAGTAACATATTCCATGATCGCCACCATGACAGAAGCCCAAACATCTTTGAACGAATCCACATCATAGCAACCCCCAGACTCTTTAACAAGACTTTTTTTCTCTTCCTTACTCTTTGCAAAACGCCGAATAGCTTTGCGAGAAACCTTGCTATCCCTGAAGAACTTAATTCCCTTCATGCTGAGCCCAGAGATCTCGGCTATGAAATCCTCCATGGTTTTAAAAGTGATTCCCACTATGGTCACCTCCCCATTTTTCCATGAGTCCACAAATAATGTAGTGGCACTATCTTTAGCCCCATGCAGTCTTTCCATATAAGTAGTAAGACCACCCTTCTCAAGGATTTTCCAGACCTCCAAATTTTTTTTCCATTTAACATAGTCCTTCGGCTCTTTGCGGTTAAGACCTGCTCCCATGATCACACAGTTCTCAGAATAGCAGATACACACAGAGAGGAAACAATAATTCTGAAAATTGGAAACTTTGAAATTAACAAGGGTTAACTTGTGTCTATACTTAGTGTTCTTGGGAAAGACACCACTTTCTGTAATCAATTCCCTCTGATTTTTTAAAACATGTCTAATCATCATAGTTTCTCAAGGTGCGCCCAATCTACCCTCATGCTTCAGGATCTATCATAGGCCAACTTGGCTTTAATATCAACGGTCAGATTGGAATAATCATGCCAAATCACGATATCCTGGGCATTAACCATAGAAATATATGTTGACATTAGTGATAAAACATGAATTCCAACAACATCATCATCAACCAGTTCCAATAATCTCTCCCTTTGGTATTGATGGAAACATATGGGAAAATCCTTCACCCCAAAAGTACTCTCTCAATACAATCTTCTCAATATCCTCATCACGGCTCTCCCTGAAATAGTAGGGATTTTAGCATAGAATCTCTCCCCCTTTGACAACAATAGAAAATGGTTCCATAACTCTTCTTTTTTCCTCTGCAAGGTGTATATTTTACAAATATGAATGTCTCCAACAACTAGATGCAAAATCACCCAAATATGTTCGATAATGTTCCCGCGATCACTCCCCCTGAGGAGTAGATCCATAAATCAAGTCCAAAAAAATATATAGTTCTAAAATCCACTAGATCGACACATTCCTACATCAATTTAGTTCCCTCAAGGAGGGAATCACACCCCAAGCATACCTCTGAGATACTCAAAGGCATCATTTGGCAAATTTTTTGTAAATATATCTACTATTTGTTCCTTTGTGCTGATATACTCCAATCTAATCTCCTTCTCTGCTACCTTCTCTCTCAAGAAATGATACGTAATGGAAATATGTTTATTCTTTGAATGCATTATTGGATTCTTCGACATGTTTACTATGCTAGTGTTATCACAATGGATAACCATTGGCTCTTCAAAAATTATCCCAATGTCCTTCAGGATTTGCTTCATCCAAACAAACTATGTTCAATTAATATAAGAAACAACATACTTGGATTCAACAGTAGACTGAGCTATAAAATCCATCTTTTTACTTAGCCAACAAACCAATCTTTTCCCAAGAAAGAATGCACCACTACTTGTGCTTTTTATGTCATCAATATTTCCTACCCAATCAACATCAGTATAAGCATGTGAATCAAAATCATCATATTTCTTATACCATAAGCCATAATCATGTGATCCTTTCAGATATCTAAATATTCTTTTCACAACAACCAGGTGTGTCTCTTTAGAATCCTCTTGATATCTTGGCACAATTCAAACTACATTAGCAATATCTGGTCTGGTGTGAGTCAGATATTGTAAACCTTCAATTATAGATCTGTAGTTTGTCTAAAAAACACTTTCAGTTTCATCAGTTTAGTAAACTTGTGACCAGTAACCATAAGTGTTCCAACAGGTTTACAATCTTCCATTCCAAAAAATTTCAACATTTCTTTAAGATGCTTTGTCTAAGAAATAAAAATACCACTCTTGTTCTGATTATTTTCCAATCCAAGGAAAAACTTCATCTCACCAATCATTGACATATCAAATTCATTTTCCATTTCTTTATAGAAAGTTTTAATCATTTCATCATTTCCTCCAAAAATGATATCATCAACAAAAACTTCTACTATTAGAATTCCATCTTCACTAGTTCTTAAGTACAAATTGATGTCTACATTAACTTTTCTGAAGTGAAGATGAAGTAGATATCTATCCAATCTTGCATACCATGCTCTTGGTTCTTGTTTAATTCCATACAAAGCTTTCTTCAACATGCAAACCATGTCCTCATCTCGTGTCAAAGGAAATCCACCAGGTTGCTCAATATATACTTCCTCTTCTAGATCTCCATTCAGAAATGCAAATTTCACATCCATCTGATATACTTTGAAGTCTTTGCGTGCAACATAAGGAAGAAATAATCTCATTGCTTCCAACCTAACAACATGATCAAATGTTTCTTCAAAGTCTATACCTTCCTGTTGCGAGTAGCCTTTACAAACCAGTCTTTCCTTATTTCTTACAACCATTCCCTCTTCATTCATCTTATTTATGAAAACCCACTTAGTTCCTATAACATTCTTATCTCTAGGTCTAGGAACTAGTTCCCAAGTGTTATTCTTCTTTACTTCCTACATAGATTTAGTCCAAGATTCATCTCTACATGCCTCATCAGCAAGTTTTGGTTCAAATTGAGAAATTAAACAAATTTCATCTCTTTATCTCGATCTTGTCATCATTCCTCTATTTGCATCTCCAACAATTTGATCTTTAGGATGGTTTTTCTTAACATACCTCAGAGTCTTAGGAATTTCAGTAGGATCATTTGAGTCATATTGACATAATTTAATCCCACAGTCAATCTCAAAAGGTTCTTCTTGATCTACAGTAACCTCCTTGATCTCTATAGTCTGATTACAATCATATATTCTCTCTTGAATCTGGAACTTTTCATCTATCCTCACATTATCACTCTCAATCATCTTACTTAATCTCAAATTAAAACATTTATAAGCTTTTATTTTAGTGGAAAAACCAAGGAAGATCCCTTTATATCACTTCTACCATCAAACTTTCCTATCTCATCATCTCTTTTGATATAGCATTTACTACCAAATATTCTGAAATATTTGACAGTAGGAGTATGATTAAACCATAATTCATAATGATTCTTACTTGTACCTTCTCTGATTTGAATTCTGTTCAAATTATACACAAAAGTACCAACAATTTCTCTCCAATGAACATGTGATAGATTTCCTTCCAGCAACATAGTTCAAGCAACATCTAATATTGTTATGTTTCTTTTCTTTGCAATTCCATTTTGTTGTGGTGTCCTAGGAGCAGATGTCTGTCTATATATTCCATGCTCTTCACAGTAGGCATTGAACAAATTTGAAGTAAACTCACCACCTCTATCTGATCTCAAATATTTTATCTTTAAACTTGATTCATTCTCAACTTTTTCTTTGAATATTTTGAATTTTTCAAACACCTATGATTTCTCTCTTAGATATGTAACCTACATCATCTTAGAAAATTCATCAACAAAAAGTATAAAATACCTTTCACCGTAGTAAGATCTTGTTCTTGTAGGACCACAGAGATATGTATGTACTAGATCCAACTTCCCTTTCGTTGAGTAAGATTTTCCTTTAAAATTGCTTCTAGTCTGCTTCCCCATTACACATTCTCTACACATGGTGTTAGATGGTTTCACAATATTTGGTAGGTGTCTAGCTGCATTAGTCACACTTGCCTTCACAATATTATCAAAATTAAAATGACAAAATATTCTATGTCATAACCAACTGTCATCTACCTATGCAAAAAAACAAGAAGCCTCATATGTATTTAATTCCAATACATAACCTCTAGATTTAGTACCAGATGTGATAAAGTCTCTTGACTTACTTTTGATAAAGAAATTCCCATCAATGAATTTCAATTGATAACCTTTGTCCACTAGCTGTCCAACACTCAAAAAATTATGCTTAAGTCTATAAACAAGTAATACATTGTCAGTATTTGTCTTCCCATCCAAAGAAATAGATCCAAATCCAATGATAAGCTTAGGAGTATTGTAACCAAATCTCACAACACCACCATCATACTTGTTCAGTTTAACAAACTTATTTCTATCTCCAGTCATGTGGTGCAAACAACCACTGTCTATGACCCATTCAAAATTATTTTCAACATGTGACACTAAGGCTCTCTTTCATGAATAGGTTTCACATCCTTAATAGAAATAAAACCAATCTCATCATAATCAATATCATCATCATCAGAAACACCTTCACTAGCATAGTAACATTCCTTATCCTTTGAATACTTAGGTTTATAAAACTTAGATTTATGATTTGGAACCCTTGTAGGACATCTAAATGAAAAATGATCTATCTAATTACATGAACAACATTTCAGAGGTAACTTTCCTTCAAACTTACCCTTACCTCTCTTTTCTCTTTTAGTGATCAGGGCCAAAATCTCATCTAACTTTCTTTCTTCTTATGGTATTTGTTCCCATTCATCAACATATTCACCAAGCTCTTCTCTCAAGTCACTACTACTGGTGCTCACAATTCTTGATAAAGTCTTTTTGTTTTTATGCACAGTCACCTTGAATGATATCTCAACTTTAGGTAAAGAATCTCCCAGCTCTACGACCTCAAAAGTAGTTATTTTTGTAATCAACATCTCTCTATAATAGTTTTTTGTCAAAGGCATGATCTCTTCTATATCTTTCACTTTAGTCTTGTAAATAGGTGTCAAAGAATTTTTGCAATCACTTCTTCCTCACTGTATGTGCCTCCATATTTTCTGATCCCAATAACAACCTCGGTAACTCTCTATACATATGCTCTAATATTTTCATTATCTTTCATTTTCTTATTTTCCATCCTTGTCTTCCAGTTCTGTAACTTCACCTACTTAGTAAACTTATCTCCTTCATATAGTGCTTCCAATCTTCTCCAAATGTCATGTGCAGAATCTAAATCTTTAATTCTCCTTCAGAGAGTGCACTAATTAGTGCTTCCCCTACGACCATGTTATATAAAAATATCGTATTTTCTTCATCAATGGCCTTATCTAGTTAATCCTTAGCTTTCATTTATACACTATTATTTGTAATCATCTAGTAGTTGATTCCCAAGCATATAAAATGTGCTGTCATCTTGTTCTTCCAACTGTCAAAGTTTTCAAGATTATTAAACATTACCTTTATAAAAAAACTTTAATCCAAATTCCAACATAGTAACACAATCCTTTGTTGTTGAGGAAACTCTATTAAAGGTAAAACCCCAGTGAGAATTAGCACCCACAAATGATGTAATGAGAGTATAGTATCCCTATTAAAAGATTTAGCCCTGTTAGGAGCTTATTGATGCATTATAGTACATAATCCCTGTTAAAGGACATACCCTGTTAGGAGTCAAGAGTTAAAGTGGGATCTTCTTAGGATCACTCCCTAAAGAAGGTTAAATCCACCCTTAGGACTTACAATCCAAAATGCAAGTGTATATAGGAAATATACAATCCAGTGAATTGTCTGATAGAAACTATCTTTGCTTGGTAAGTTCTAATGAAGTAGAATAATCACAACCTCTTCTCTACATCTAGCGGAATTCACACAAACAAGCTCGCAGCTTCCACACTTCACTATCACTTCCAAATCACAGTTTTCCAACAAGAAAATCTCTCTCATATATACCTTATTACAATAAATAATTAGGCCGGCCAAATAGGCTTTCCCAATATACAAATAATTGCTTAAAACCTTGCTAAGATACACACCATACCTATAACAAGTAAACATCAAACACAATTTATCAAATATTATTCATGGTCTATAATCCATGCTTGTAATCCATAATACACGCTACATCTCTGAAGTCAGCCCAAACTAGGTCTCCTCTAGAACACACACCACAAATGACATCACCAAGAGTCCTGAAACCCAAGAATCATAAAAAAAATTCCTTAACAAGTCTTTTTCCATCCCTTAATCTTGCATAACCTGAATCCACATTGCTCGTGAGTTATACTCAAAGCATAGAGACTAACTCTGTCAAAAATCACTGTCACCATCCAGAACCTAGTCTTCACTAAAACATCTGTAACTCATCCAGTAGACAATATTAAGCACTGTGACCTAAGGAATAAGATCAAAAAATAACCTTGTACACATCACCATCTTCGCTTGTTCTTAATCAACCGTATAGTATCCGTAAACTTCTATCAGTCATTAAGTAATAGTAATAACCAGTATGGTTTGCCTCCATAGAAACATATGTTAACATCAATGGAAAACCATGAATGCCAGCAAAATCATCAACAACTAATTCCAACAAGAACCTTCAATTTATAGGCAAAGAGGGGGTGAAATGGAGGGCTTGGATTGAAATTTTAGGAAGGGTTGAGATGCATTTAAAGGGAGGCACATGGATTGCGTTTTTTCAAACTAATAGCCTTTTGACAAGTTACACAAGGAGAGAGGATGAAATGACATGGGGGTTGGGGAAGATATTATATAAAGGAACATCTGGTCTCAAATTCTTAAAGGTCAAGCCTTGAGGATTGTGACCATTTTGGGTTCAGATGGAATGGGGGACAAAGACGTACGAGCATCTAAGGTTGACTTAAATGCATATGGTTGGGGATGTAAGATATGTGACATGAAGGTTGACTTGGGATTTCTTAATCCATGGATTGTGATTGTGAAAATGATTAAGGGGTGATTAGGCTTGGGATTAGGAGGCATGCAGGAGAATTAGGAGGATGTTATGGGATGAGAGAATGGTTGGAGGGGTTAATTAGTTAATTAACTAATTAAGAGTGATTAGTATATGTGAATGTGTTGGGTTGAGTTAGAACTAGGGGTTAGGTGATTTGATGTAGGTAGGTTAGGGATTAAAGTTAGGAGCCAGGTGCTCAAATAGATTGAAATAGGTTAGTTTAATTTCACAAGTGGGATAAAAGGATAAAGTGAATTAACTTAAATAGATAAGTCTATTTATTTAAATTAATAGAGGAAGGGGGATTTAATTAAATAAATTGTTATGAGTTTCCACTAGATTAATTAGACTATAGTTAATGAATTAAATTAATTAACAAGGGGGATGACATAAATTAACAAAATATTTATATATTTAATTACCAAATCCCCTAGGAGAGAACTAAATAAGATTACTTAATTATGTAATCAGATTTAGGTGTGTACATTTTGCCCCTCTTCAATATAGTGTTAGAATAACATTTTTTAGGAGATGTATAAAATAATAGACAACGCAAAGAAGCAACATGAAACAAAGTTTCCTCAGGATGCAAAGAAGAGAGTTAGACTAGGTAATGCCCCCTCGCGAGGGCTACGGGGAAAGTGATAGGGGTCTGGGTGACATCTTGAAAATAAATAGGCTTGATGATAAAGAAGGAGAAGGAGAAGCAACAAGGGCACAAATGGAAGAAAAATGTAATATAAATGACCTAGGAAGAATTGGGGCAAGAGATGGGGGTTTGGAGGCTCAAAAAGGGTTCGAGGGAGGGGCCTATATAAGGTTAGGAGAGCTGTAAAGGTCCTCATTTACACATATAGCCTTATGACTACAGAGGTCTAAGAAATATCCTAGTGATTTTGAGCACTTCATCATGATGGAACACACAGGGTGATCGAGGCACCAGATTGACGTGGTGAGAAGTGTGAGGCAACACTGAGTGGTGGAATGACAGGGAGGCTAAAAACATCTCGCATCATGATTTTCTGCTTGTGATTTATTTAAGTTTATAGGATTTATTTTAGCGATCCCTCAGGAACATGACCAAAGGGATTAGGGTTTCTCCCAATGGGATTGTAATCCCACCGGATGAGAGTAGATGGGGTTTGGAGGGGAGGTTTGAGTTGATTTTTTAGTAGGAATGCCAAATTGGGTTGGGGATTTAGCATGTTTGCAAGAAAGCAGCCTCGATGTGAACTACTTGCGAGATTGAGTTCTCAGAGAAGGTCAAAGAGGTGGGGTTAAATTTATCCAGTCCTACAAGGGGATAGGCGGGGTAGAGTGAGTCACTCGTAGGAATGTGTTCTTGCAGTCTGAGGAGTAGTTCCATGATTATGATCCCACGAAGGCACAATTAGAAAATAGGGACAAGACCTTAGCTGATAGGGAAAGAGCATTAGATCTGGCATAGATAGATGTTAGAGTACAGTGTAGTCATGCAGCCTACTACCATAAAGCATATTTTGTGTATATTCTAGATGTTATGGCTAGAGTTTGAGCTTTTTCACAGGCAACGACACAGTCATAGGGTGCACTGACTCCAAGTAGATCTGGTGTTCCTCCATTAGGGCCTCCTAGAGATGATGTTGGTATCCAGTCATGATTTCCACTGAGCATTACTCCTCTTGTGATGATGTATAGATATTGTGCTGATATTGCACCATTTTGACAGACTTGTATGATGTACCTCATGGATATTATGATATATGATGACATTATCTTGTTGTGATCTCGTTGTATCTTTGTCACTGATTTTTTTATATGCATATGATATGAGATGCATTTCTATATGGATGCGATATGATATGAGATGTTTATGATTATGCTTTGAGCACTTTGATTTATTTCCTTATGTTGTGAATGCAAATGTATGCATGCATTTATTTTTGGATCTTTTTGATGCATATATATGATGTTAAGTTAATGCTATGGATACATATATATCATTTTGAGGATACTTAATGAAATGCAGATGGATATGCACTTTATATGATTATGAAAATGATGTTTTTATTTTAGTCATTAAAATACTCAATAATTAGAGAAATCATACTGCCTTGAAATGTGAATTGATTTTCTTTTCCCTCCTTGGAATGATGTGATAAAATCCTTTCTTAATGTAACATCTAAAATAACCAACATATATGCAACTAGAATGCAAATGAAGCTTCCATCCTTGTCATTATTATATGGTTATTTCATCATTGAGATTTATTGGGATCCGTTGTGATACAACCAACATTGGTTCTCACATAACCATGTTAGTATTCAAATATCCTTTTTCTCAGATACACAAGTACATACAATTATCACTGTACTCAGGTGATCATGATAATATGAATACCACTTGAGTTAGATGTTTGAAATAGTACAACCACCACTAGTATTTTCTTAGCCATGATGATATGAATACATATTATCATATTTTAATATTGCATTGTGATACAAGCATCAGGATATAGCAGATCATGATGTCTCGAGTATCAAGTGTTAAACAAACAAAGAATGATCTATCCCCCTCCATCTAGGGCTCAAATAATCATAAACAATTGTAAAATATCCTTAGAAAACCTCTAAAAATTGAATACAATCCTTAAAAATCTTGAAAAATAAGATGATCCTAAAAAAATCCCTGAAAATTGCATAAAGTGCTAAAGAATTATTAAAACTAAAATAATTTCCTTAGAAAATCATATAAAATCAGATACCCCCAAAATCCTAACAATTGAAAAATAATCAAAATTTAAAAATAATCAGTCATTTTCATGCCATCAATAAATTATGCCTTGCAACAAGATAAACATTTGACTAGATAGAAATCTAAAGACTTATCAAACATAGTGCTTAAGGGTGGTTGCAAGAAGTTGAGTCCCACTTTTGGGCAAAAAGTGGAAGTGTTTTCCTTGTTTTTCAAAATTTCTATCAATTGATGTCAAAATTTGAGGCACTTAGAGATTGAATCTCAAAAACCTTTACTATTAAAAAATGTAGTACTCAGTGTCTAGTTTTCAAATATGTATTTTATTACCATACCCACAAGGTAATTTTTTTTAGTAGGCATATTTAAATACCACTTTTTCAAAATGCTTGTTTAAGGACCATACCACACACATGTACGATCACCATATTTTGACCTAAATAATTTAATTTTTGTGAACCCTTCTTGGGAAAGATATCTAAGACACCAAATATTGATAAGCATATATATCTTTTTTTATTATTGAAGATTTTTTTAAAAAATTTAAATTGACTATAAAGTATATTTTTGAAACTTCTGGTGTACGACCACCGTAATTTGATGAAATTTTCACATTTTTCCTTTTTTTTTTAATCTTGAATAAAATTATATGTAGATTGATGTCATATAATTTATTTTCAAAAAAATGTAAAAACAAAAAAGTTATTAAAGTTTTAGTGAACCTCACTATTTTAAGTTTAGGTACCACTTTTGATTAATAAATATTGCAGAAACAGTAAAATTGATCATATCACTATGAAATTTATATTTTTGAAATATGGACAGTAAGAACTCTAATGGATTTTTATTTCATCAAAAAATTTGATTAGGAAGGCCTTGAAAAAATTATGACAAGGCATAAATCTGGTATTTTAGTGCCTTCGCCCTTATTTTGGAGGTCCAAGCATAGGCTTGGTCCCACAAAGCCTATCCCAAACCAAAATTCAATGCAAAGGGTGGATTGAAAATTCAACTTTTAAAAAATGGGCACACGTTTAAAAACACATACCCATTTCTTAAATATAATAAATCGACATGTAAAAATGAGTTTCTAGGCATAATTTAAAAAAAACTTAGAAACGGGTACTCATTTTATCAATTTTTGCATCGAGCATCCGATCCTAAATCAGGTGCTCATTTTTTTCAAAATGGGTGCCCGTTTCTAGTGGCATTTTTCAAGTCCACAAAACTTTCGCCGAATCGGGACCCAACTTCTTGCACCTACTCTTAATGAAATCATGTACTAATAAATTAACTATCCAATCTAGTCAAAAATCAATCATATCAAAATTATCCTGATCAATTAATCAATGACAATCTATCCTTTATCAAACCAATCATTTTTCTTATGCAGGGTGTGGTATACTCAAAACCAAATGATATCTATCTTAGATGGGGTAATTCATTCTTGAAACTAGACACCACCACCACTAAGACCACCACCACCACCACCACTACCATCATCATCATCATCATCATCATCATCATTGGACAAACTATCGACTTTGACAATAAGATTAACATGAATGTTGACTAGCTAGGTCTAGTGAGTCTTATTTTTTAGTGATTTATCTTTGGTCATTGTTGATGACAATTATTTAATTATGTATTTTCATTGATGTTTACAAAAAATATAGTGATGTCTACACAAATGTCTAATCCTATTCGAGCACATTTAGTGTATGCCAAGCTCTCTCAGGCATTGAGGAAGACCAAAGTGATTTTTAGTTTTGTATCATCTTAAAATGGAATCACTTCCATGTTTAGAAAGTTTATCCCTCCTTAGGGGGTGTTTTTTATCATCATCATATTGTCCCCTCATTTATGCATCCTCTCCTACTTTTGTGCCTATTTAGGACCTTGATTGGGCCTCTCCGGACACCATCCATCCCATCTGGCACATTTTCCAGGGGTTCTAACTCCCTGGGTCAAGGTTGACCTCAACCTTGACCTAGGTCAAGGATGACCTCCACTTTGACCTGTGTCCCCCTTTCAAGTTTGAAAGTTTTTCGGCTAGTAGAGGTCATTAAAAGTTCATTTCCTACTTTTGAGTCGGCTATTTTGGGTTCCAAAGAAATGATTCTTAAATTATATTTAATATAGGTCCTCTTCTAGGGATATAGGTCTAATTTGAATTTAATTCTCTTATGTAGGCCTCTCTAGAGGATCATGCCCTAGTTTCATATATAAGGAAGTTTCCTCCTTTCATTTTCTCTAAGTGAGCTAAAAGTACACAAGTGATAAGTAAGGAAGCCAAGAAAAAGTCTCTCTAAGGGAACAAATATCATCAAGAAAAAAGTTCAAGAATCTATTTTCCTACATGTTTTCAAGCCTTCAAAGTATTCAAGTCTTCCTCTCAAGCATTCAAGTTCTCCATTGAAGATCAAGGATTCAAGCTTTCAAGCCTTTGAAGGGATTTGGTTCAAGCATTCAAGATTTATCATTCAAGCCCTAGATCTATCCATC
>MU227380.1:685376-708640 GCA_018584345.1 Thuja plicata | reverse complement strand
CATACTTGTTTACATTCGAAATACAATTGCATATCTATTGAATATCATAGCTTCATTATTAGATTTACTTCTACTACTTGCTAGCATTCTTTATTTCAATTATTGATTTCAAAGTTAATTCCTAAATCAGGGTTTGACTAAGGCTAACCCCTCCCCTCCAACAAAAAAATCCATTTTTCTTGTAGGTACAGGTTTGGAACAGTGGATCAGAGTGTAGATTTGGATACCCTTTTCGGCAAATTTTCAGGATCCAAAAATAGATTTTCTGTCAGAGATTTTTTAGGTCGATTCTTCCCTAGGTCAGAATCAGAAATTCTAGGTCAATGGTGACATTGACTTGAGGGTCAAAATCAGAACTGTGTTAGAACGGAAAAAGATTTCTGGGTTTTATTCATTTCTGCATTTCTATTCTAGATCTGGTCTCATATTTTCTAGAAGCTGAGTACAGACCCCTAAAAACAACATTCTTCATATCAGTAACATTTCAAGGTCAGTAATTTTCTCCTATTCATTTCAATTAAAGTTCTTAATCTTTCTAAAATTGTCACATTCTCTTCTATAAAATGGGAGTTAGGGTTTTTCTCTTTATCCCTATCCTTAATAGGTTGATTCATTTATGCATTGATCCTTTCTTTAGGGTTAATCAATTTGGATCTTCCCTTTATGAAATTTGGGATTAAGAGGCCAATCTTACCTTCTTCACCATTCTTATAACACACATTAAATTCATCCTTTACATTTTAATAATCTTCACACATATTCATAAACACACCCTCATTTTCTTATGTTACATTATATATACATAAACCTTCTATTTTATATCTTACATTTTGGTGAACCTGCGATAGAGAACTCTTTCTTTTTTGGTGTTAGATTTAAGCTAGATCTTGCATGCATACTAAATTAGTTTTATTTTATGCTCTTTCATTTTAAAATACAAAAAAATCTACATACTCATAAAAATATAAAAACATTTCTTGCATTTCATTCACTATTCAAAGATCTTTAAGATGCTTTGGGGTATGGCTATTTTTCTCATTATGCTTCTTTTAGCATCTCTTTATAGTACTTATGATGTTTATGAAATTATCATCCATTTCATCATGTTTGTTAATATTCATGTTTCACTTGCTTATGCCATTTTGAGATTGACAAATACTATTCCTCCTACTTTCAAAACTTTCATCAAGGATTTGTGTAGTGGAATTATTTCTCTTTTGGATTATGTGAAGAATTGGGTAGATGATACCCCATTTACTAATCTTCCTAATCCTAATCCTATCATGCCTAATCCAATTCCAAATATTCCTATTTCTATTTCTCCATCTTCTATCCCTAGTTCTTCCCACACTTATGATGGGGCTCAAGCTAAGGTTCATGATGCCGATATTCAAGAATTCTTCCATTTACCTTCCCCTTCCTATCCGATCCATAATGATATTAAAGGGAAAAACAAAGAAACCTCTTCTAAACCTATCATTCCACCATATACAACATTTTATCATGAACACCATACTCAATCACCTCCTGTAGAAGCTTTTCAAGATATGTACACTACCGGATATACTATGGTGGATAAACAAGGCTATAAAGGTTTAGGGCTTGGTGTCAATGAACAAGGCATTGGAAACCCGATTCATTCATCTCCTAAACAAGATATGCATGGTATAGGTTTCTCACCTTCTCAATTCAAGGTGGCTGATCTTAATTATCATCCTCCTCTTCACATTCTTCTTCCAACACCTTCCTTAGATCACCCTGATACTCCTCAAGATGTGGCTAAGAAAGTGTATGTCCAATTAATGAATTCTAAGAAAGAAATCTTTAAACCTATACCAAAAAATGATCTCTCTAAATACAAATGTCCTTTTCATTATAGTAATACACATTTACTTGCTGATTGTGTGCATTTCAAGTTATATGTTAGAGAAAGAGCTGCTTTAGGAATTATATCTCATTCCCGTGTGGTATTACATTTTCTTCATGATTTTGATAATGGGCATTCCCCTTGTTCTTCTATAAATTAGATAATATTTTTTTTCTCCTCTTGTCTCTTAATTGTGGGGCAAGACGTATTTTATTCCAATCTTCTAGGATCCATTATTCTCTTAGCATGTATTTTTTTTTGAGTTTAATTGGTTATTCTTTCTACATTCTATTCTTATAATTTTCTGTTATGGTACATACTTCCTTCGCTCATAATCACTCATGATATCTTTTCTAGGACATTTGTTTTGTGAAGATATCTCTTTATTACAACATTCCTTGATATAATTTGAAATATCCCTTTCTTTCATCCCTGGGGGGAAAGGTATTTATCTTCTTCCTTTATCTAAGGATATACCTTAGCTTAGTGGCATTTGTTTATTCTATAACATTATTTCTTTATAAATATTTATGTTTTTGGCTATGAATACCCTCTTATATGAGAGGTGATTGTCCTAGGTCATCACCTCTTCTTTATTTTTGAAATTATGTTCTTTATAAACTCTTGCCTTTAATTTGGGTTAGAGTTTGACTCCTTCATTCCAAGATTCCTCTTCCGCTTCATCGTAGGGGGTTGGATGATTGAATCTTTGGTCCCTATTTTCTTTAGAAGATGAAATTTTATCCTAAGCACTCATCTATGGTGGGGGTCTTGATGATAAGATCTCTTCCTCTTGGAGGATCCTTTTTCCATATGTTTCATACCATTTCATGATTATCTATGTTCTTAGAGATAAGGGTCAATACTCTTTGCTAAGGATATAGTGTATATTGTTGTTAAGATAGATATCTCCTTACCTTGTGAAGTAGGTATCCTCTTTATCTTCCTTATCCTACCTAGTGGGTAGTCAGGATAAGGATGGGGGCATATATAGGGTCTCCTTTATATTATAGTTTACATTTTTCAACATGCTAAATCCTCGAAGGGTAACGCACATAAGTTGCTAAATCCTGAAGAGATACGCTTTTTTATTTTTATTTTTATTTTTTTCTAAATCCTCGGAAGGTAACCCACATAAGTTGCTAAATCCTGAAGAGATATGTATTATAAATTATGCTAAATCCTTGGAAGGTAACACACATAAGTTGCTAAATCCTAAAAAGACACATTTTATATTCCATAGTGATACAAGAATGTGGATCTATGGATATTTCAAAAGCCTTCAGAAGACGCATTACAATTACAAAGCACAGTTTATGGGTGAACCTATTGGGATTTCCCTCCTTGGCGATTCATGGTAAGGTGGGCATATTACTAGGTGAGGTAATCACTTTCTCTTTCCTCTCTTTCACTTTCATGCTAGTAGGATTAGATCATCAAGCTATGTAATCTATAGTGTTGCTCTTGTCTTGCTTATGTAGTCATGTATGTTTTCTATGACTAATTTCTCTTTACTTTCATATCTTTATGCATGTATGTTGAGTTAGAATCCTTGGTCTTGGGGCTCATGTCCTTGACTAAGTGATGTTCTACCTCATTGCGATCCACCAGAGTCTTTCTTCTAACTTTACCGCAAGTATGTTCGATTTCCATACTCCCGCTAAAGTGGGGGCTTAATGCATCATATTAAAATGGAAGCACTTCCATGTTCAAAAAGTTTATCCCTCCTTAGGGGGTAGTTTTGATCATCATCATATTGTCCCCTCATTTCTGCATCCTCTCCTACTTTTGTGCCTGTTTAGGACCCTAATTGGGCCTCTCCAGGCACCATCCATCCCATCTGGCACATTTTCTAGGGGTTCTGACTCCCTGGGTCAAGGTTAACCTTGACCTTAACCTAGGTCAAGGATGACCTTGACTTTGACTTGGGTCCCCCTTTAAATTTGAAAGTTTGTCGGTTACTAGAGGTCATTAAAAGTTCATTTCCCGCTTCTGGGTCAGCTATTTTGGGTTCCGAAGTGACGATTCTTAAATTATATTTAATATAGGTCCTCTTCTAGGGATATAGGTCTAATTGGAATTTAATTATCCTATGTAGGCCTCTCTAGAATATTGTTCCCTAGTTTTATATATAAGGAATTTTTCTCGTTTCATTTTCTCTAAGTGAGCTAAAAGTACAAAAGTGATAAGTAAGGAAGCCAAGAAAAAGTCTCTCTAAGGGAACAACTATTATCAAGAAAAAGTTCAAGAATCCATTTTCCTACATGTTTTCAAGCCTTCAAAGTGTTCAAGTCTTCCTCTCAAGCATTCAAGTTCTCTATTGAAGATCAAGGATTCAAGCTTTCAAGCCTTTGAAGGGATTTGGTTCAAGCATTCAATATTTATCATTCAAGCCCTAGATCTATCCATCATGGTGGTGTGATCTTCCTTCAAGATCCTTTGTGTATCCTCAAGACCCATTCATTATCTCTTCAAGCTATATTCCAAGCATACAATCATGGAGGTTTATGGTTTCTAATATTGAGTCCAAGCTTTCATATTTACATACTTGTTTACATTCAAAATACAATTGCATATCTATTGAATATCATAGCTTCATTATTAGATTTACTTCTACTACTTGCTAGAATTCTTTATTTCAAGGTTAACTCCCAAATCGGGGTTTGACTAAGGTAAACCCCTCCCCCCCAAAAAATAAATCCATTTTTCTTGCAGGTACACGTTAAGAATAGTGAATCGGAGTGGAGATTCGGATACCCTTTTTGGAAAAATTTTTAGATCCGAAAAAAGATTTTCTGTTGGAGACTTTTTAGGTCGATTCTGCCCTAGGTCAGAATCAAAAATTCAGGGTCAATGGTGACATTGACTTGAGGGTGAAAATCGGATCTGTGTTAAAACAGAAAAATATTTTTGGGTTTTGTTTGTTTTTGTATTTCTATTCTAGATCCGTTCTTAGATTTTCTAGAAACTGAGTGCAGACCCCTGAAAACAACATTCTTCAAATCTGTAACATTTCAAGGTAAGTAATTTTCTCCTATTTATTTCAATCAAAGTTCTTAATCTTTCTAAACTTATCACACATTCTTTCATATAAAAGGGAATTTAAGATCTTCCTCTTTTCTCTTAAATTTCCAAATGATTGATTCATTTATGCATTGATCCTTCCTTTTGGGTTAATCAATTTGGATCCTTCATTTCTGTATCTAAGGATAAAAGGGGAGAATGTTATTTACCCCCTACATTTTAAATGTTACATATTTCTTATGTTAAAAGTTCTAACCGAGTTCACTCAGACATTATAGTATTGGTAAGAAATTAAAGGATTTTAGTATTAACCGAGTTATGCTTTTAGTGTCAACCGGCTAACATAAGTTTATATTTTATGGTTAATTGGTTATATGCAGCCGACAGACTTAAGTTTTATTATTTATTTGGAAGGTCATGTGTGGATTGAATGTGTATATGTAAGAAAAGAAGTGTGTGTTTGTGATATGAAGAGCTAAGGCGAAATCAGATGGGATTCTGATTAAGGACTGAACATACAGAGCTGCAATAGAATATTTGATCAGTGAGGATCAAGTTTTTAAAGCTAGAAAGAGGGATCTGAATCAGCAAAGACAGTTCCTTCCACAAATAGGTCAATCCATTGTTACTCTCTAACAATTGTAGCACTAATCTAAAATCTCTTTACAAAGTAGACTTAACAGTATTTTGTAAATCCTCTCACAAGGTGACATTTCTACATTGAAGTGTTTGAAGACCTCTCACAAGGACATTCCTTATAGGGTTATTAAATCCTCTAACAGGGTCACACCTAACATTGTGTTTTTTAACCTTTAACAAGGTTGGCTCTTAACAGGGCTCACATCAAAAGAGTGAAAAATAGTAACTAGTTGCAATTGGTGGTTTTTCCCACATAGGGTTTCCATGTTAAATCTTGGTGTTATTTGTGTACATGTTATTTTCTTTATGCTTTATGTTTCTACAATTAATCACTAAAGGATAATCACATTTAATATCTTAAGATTTGCTATGTTAGCCGAGTGAGAGTAAAATATCTGTGTTAACTGAGCAACAATGATTAGTTTAATTAAGACATCTAAGGGAATTGGATTTGTTTTTATGGTAACTGATTCATCTCTCCCCTCTTAGTTACTCAACTCATTTCCAATAATTGGTATTAGAGAATTTTTTCTTTAAGGGAAGGTTTTAAGGCCTAAGCTAAAGATCAGAGATGTCTTACAGAAGGGAGATCCCCAAGCTTAACAAAGAAAACTTCACTGCATGGCAAGATTTGATGAGGCTACATCTATATACTATTGGAGACATTGGTTTGCAATTCCTAGATCACAAGTATATGGAACCATCGAGACCTATATTTGTGGATCAGATGATGGACATGAAGAATCATAACATATGATGATTGATATAGCTTGCTCACTCAGCTATTTTGAATTTGATGAATTCAAGGACTGCCCTACTCCCTATGATATGTGGAAGAAAATACATGATATACAAGGAGAAGATGACAATATAAAGAGAGACAAAGAAAAAAGTATCAGAGGTTAGTTTGATCAGATGAAAATGAAAGAAGGAGAAGAAATTAAAAAACTACAGTGAAAGAATCAAGAATAGTGTCAGTGCCATCAGAGCTGCCAGTGGCAAAATTGAAGACAAAACAATAGTTAGTAAGGTATTGATAACTTTACTTCCTATCAATTCTATTAGAGTTTCAGCTATTCAAGAGATGAGGTGCAGTAATGACATAACTCTAGATGCATCGGTTGGAAGGCTTACAACTTTTCAGTTGGACAATGTTGACAATTATTCTCCTAATCTTAACAATTTTGAGTCTGCATTTAAAGATAAATTAAATCTTGGTAAGATGGATAGAAACTAAAAATGAAAATAGATTGACAGTGATAGTGATGATGAAGAGCTGGAAATCATTGAAGCATTACTTGCAAAGAGAGCTACCAATAGAAAGTACAAAGGAAGAGTACCATTGATTTTCTTTTCATGTAATGAGGTTGGTCACATTATTGCTAAGTGTCTGAACAAAGAAGATAAAGATGAGAAAAATTTCAACAAGTACAAAGGCAAGAAATATTTCAAGAGTTACAAAAGCTAAAGGACAAAGGTAAGAAATCTTTTTATATTGCAAAAGATTCTGATAGTGATGAAGATGAATATGAAATGGTTTACAATGCTATTAAGGGTGAGTTAGACAATGGAGATAATGAAAAGACATCACTTTACTCTCATATTATCAAGAATAACACTTGGATAATTGATAGTGGTTGTTCTCACCACATGACTAGTGATAAAACCAAATTTGATCATCTTGAGCACTATGATGGTGGGAGTGTCAATTTTGGGAATGATGAACCTTGCTATGTGAAAGGTAAAGGTTGTATTTCTCTAACAGAAGGAATCAAATGTGATAATGCTTATTGGGTTGAAGGACTAAGGCGTAATATTCTAAGTGTGGCACATCTGAATAACATTGGTTTCAAGGTAGAATTCATGAATGGTAAGGACAAGCTCCTGGATGGTAAGGGAAACCTAGTTGGAACTGACAGGCAAAAAAAAGGTAATCTATTCTATCTTGATCTCACTAAAAGTTCATGTTTTATGGCACAAGTAGAAGAAAGATGATTATGGCATAAAATGTTGTGTCATGTAAATTTTGATAACCTAGTAAACATAAGCAAGAACAAAAGAGTAAGAGGTATTCCTGTTTTGAAGAAATCTAAATTAGCAATATGCAAATAATGTCAAATTGGGAAGATGGGAAAAACTAGTTTCAAGAGCAAAAATTACAATAAAAAAGAAGTCTTGCAGTTAGTGCATACTGATTTGTGTGGACCAATTGGAACAACAAGTTACATAGGAGAGAAATATTTCATTCTATTTATTGATGATCATTCCAGAATGATGACTGTTATGTTTCTCAAAGAAAAATCAGAAGCTTTTCAAAATTTTAAGTGGTACCTTTCGATAGTTGAGAAGGAAACAAGAAAGAAACTTAAATTCTTAAGATCAGATAGAGGAGGTGAATTCATTTCTAATGAGTTCAATTAATTTTGCAATGAAAGAGACAAGAGACAAGTATCTTCCCTAGGTACACCACAACAAAAAGGGATAGCAGAAAGAAGAAATAGATCTATTATGGATTGTGCAAGAGCCTTGATGATTGAAAATAATGTTGCTACCAAATACTGGAAGGAAGCCATCAACACTTCAATTCACACCTTGAACATAGTTCAATTGAATAAAGGTACCGAGCATACACCTTTTGAATTATGGATGGATATAAACCCAATGTTTGTTATTTCAAAGTATTTGGAAGTAAATGTTACATCTTGAAGGAAGCAAGAAATGGAAAATTTGATGTAAAAGGTGATGAAGGTATATTTCTAGGCTACTACTACAAAAGAAAAACATATAAATGTTTGAACCTTGCTACTCATAAAGTCATAGAAAGTGTACATGTAAAGATTGATGAGTTTGCAAAGAGAAGTGAAGAATAGAGCAGTAAAGAGCCTGAGAACTACACGAACTTTGTGTATTATGAACTTGACTCTATACCTAAGACACATGAAATGGTGATTGGACAACAACCATGTAAACCATTGAATTCATCAGCACAAACCTTGTTGCAACCTGTGCAACCTGAGCTGCTAAATGAAGAAACTGAGTCTCAGACTGAAGAAACTGAGTCACAGACTGAGGGAACCAAGTCACAGATAGAGGCACCTGAGTCTTAGACAAAGGCACCCGAGTTTTAGATAGTGGAACCTGAGTACCAGTTGGAAGAGGATAACATAATATTTGAACATGGTGAACCATGTGGATCAAGCCCAGAATCAAAGAGGAACCTGTACTTGCAAAATATGTCAAAAGGCATCATGCACTTGAGAAAATAATTGCAGATCAGACAGAAGGTGTACTGACAAGGAAAAAAATTAAATGTACATGTTTTCTTAATCCAATTAAACCTAGATATATTAAAGATGCATTGAATGATGAAAGTTGGATAGAAGCCATGAATGAAGAGATTGAGCAGATAGAAAAGAACAAAACTTGGACTCTGGTACCTAGACCAAAAGACAAAAATGTGATTGGTACTAAGTAGGTTTTCAGAAACAAGATGAATGAAAAAGGTGAAGTCTCCAGAAACAAATCAAGACTAGTATGTAAAGGATATGCTCAAGAAGAGGTTATTGACTATGGAGAAACTTTTTCTCCTATTGCAAGACTTGAAGGAGTCAGAACTATTCTGGCATATGCTTCACATAAAGGATACAAGGTATATCAAATGGATGTAAAATATATATTCGTGAATGAAATTATTGAGGAAGAAGTTTTATATTAAGCAACCTAAAGTTTTTCTTGATCCTAACAAAAGGAAAATGGTTTACGAATTGCACAGCCTTGTATGGACTAAAGAAAGCTCGTAGATCCTAGTATGAAAGATTGCATGGTTAATTAGTAAGTATTGGATTTCAGAGAACTAATGATAATAGTAGCTTGTACATCAAAGAAGGACCTTAGAACAAGATACTATTAGCAGAGATATTTTTTGATGATATATTGTTTACTGGTTACGATGATTTATGCAAAGCATTCTCTGAAGCTATGAGTAAGGCATTTGAGATGTTTATGTTTGGTGAAATATAATTCTTTGTTGGTTTACAAGTTTATTAGATCAAGGATGGTATCTACATTACCCAGTCTAAATACATCAAAGAGATACTGAAGAAATTCAGAATGGAAGATTGTAGACCAGTTGGGACACCTATCACTGCTGGACATAAGTTTTCTAAGGATGATGATTCAAAGGAATTAAATCAGACTACCTACAGATCCATGAATAGTACACTTCAATATGTTGTTCAAACTAGACCTGAGATTGCATTAGCAATTGGTATTTTTGCAAGGTTTTCAGATAATCCTAGAGAGAATCACTTGATGACTATCAAAAGGATTCTAAGATATCTTAAGGGTACTAAAGAGTATAGATTATGGTATAAGAAAGGAGGAAATTTTTATTTGAAGACTTTTACTGATGTTGATTGGGTAGGAAGTGTTGATGATAGAAAGAGCACAAGTGGTGGAGCATTATTCTTTGGTAAGTGATTAGTCTCTTGGACCAATAAGAAATAGAATTGCATTTCTCAGTCTACAGCAGAGGCAGAGTATGTTGCTGTAGTAGTAAATTGTTACAATATCATATGGTTCAAATAGCTATTGTCAGGTATGAAGGAGGAAATCAAAGAACCAGTTATTATCTATTGTGACAATACTAGTGTAATTAACATTTCAAAGAACCCTGTGATGCACACTAAGACTAAACATATTACAATAAAGTATCATTTCTTGAGAGAATTGGTTCAGGACAAACAAGTAAGGTTGGAATATGTGAATACTAAAGAACAAACTACAGACATATTCAAAAAATGGTTATGTAAAGATACATTCTTGTATCTTAGAGGAAAGCTAGGGGTGTTTCACCTAACTGAGGCTCACTAATGAATAGATTAGTGATGCATCAACCGAGCTACATAACAGATTTAACATGTTGATGTAGATTGTCAAATCTTATTGCATATGAATCAATACAAACATGTATATTACAACTTCATTGGATATATACTGGATGGTGTCTTTGGCATTGGTTGTCAAAGAGGGAGAGATTATTGATGTCATGAAAAAATAAATTATTAAGGGAAAGATTACTGAGGAAGAGATTATTAATGACAGAGGGAGAAATTTTATCAGAGATGGAGATTAATGTAAGAGGGAGAAATCTATATTTCAGTGATTGTGAAGACAGAGGCATTTTTCTGGATGAGGATCAGAATGAAGCTAAGGACATTAATAAAATTTTATCATTGTTACTGTTTCTCTATAATTCTTTATATTATGACATGTTGTGTTGCCATCAATGCAAAAGAGGGAGATTGTTGATGACAATTATTCAATTGTGTATTGTCATTGATGTTTACAAAAATATAGTGATGTCTACACAATTGTCTAATCCTATCCAAGCACAGTTAGTGTATGCCAAGCTCTCTTAGGAATTGAAGAAAACCAAAGTGATTTTTAATTCTAACCGAGTTCACTCGAGCATTACAGTATTGGTCGGGCATTGAAGGATTTCAGTATTAACCGAGTTATGCTTTTAGTGTCAGCCTACTAACAATAATTTATAGTTTATGGTTAATTGGTTATATGTAGCCAACAGACTTATGTTTTATTATTTATTTGGAAGGTTATTCAAGCTGACTTGATAAGTGTGGATTAAATGTGTGGATGTAAGAAAAGAAGTGTGTGTTTGTGATATGAAGAGCTAAGGCAAAATCAAATGGGATTCTAATTAAGGACAGAACATACAGAGCTGCAATAGAATATTAGATCAGTGAGGATCAATTTTTTAAATCCAGACACAAAGATCTGAATCAACAAAGACAGTTGCTTCAAAAAAAGGTCAATCCATTGTTATTCTCTAATAGTTGTAGCCGTGATCTAAAATATCTTTACAGAGTAGACTTAATAGTATTTTTTAAACCCTCTCACAAGGTGACATCTCTACATTGAAGTGTTTGAAGACCTCTCACAAGGCCACTCCTTACAAGGTGATTAAATCCTTTAACAGGGTCACACCTAACAGTGTGTTTTGTAACCTATAACAGGGTTGGCTCCTAACACGGCTCACTTCAGAAGAGTGAAAAATAGTAACTAGTTGCAATTGGTGGTTTTTCCCATATCGGGTTTCCATGTTAAATCTTGGTGTTATCTGTGTACATGTTATTTTATTTATGCTTTATGTTTCTACAATTAATCACTAAAGGATAATCACAGTCAATATCTTAAGATTTGCTATGTTAACCGAGTGATAGTAGAATATCTGTGTTAACCGAGAAACAATGATCAGTTTAATTAAGACATCTAAGGGACTTAGATTTATTTTTGTGGTAACTGATTCACCCCTCCCCTCTCATTTACTCAACTCAATTCCAACAATGTTCCTATGCTACTCAAGGATATCCTCAAGTGATCAAAGTGGCTAGGATGGTTCATGGTCATCTTTGTTTCCTTTTGTCTTCTATTTGTGAGGTGTTTTACATTAATTTTTAGGGAAAGTAAGATCAATGCTTCACACTTAATAAAAACATTATTTATTTGCAATGTGTTTGTTGTTGCACAAAGGAATTGTATTATCGACCTAACTTTTTGTGTTATGGTGTTCCATATCCATTTTTATATTAAATAAAACTCTCCAATGATAAAGTACATTTATGAAAGAAGGTTTCATCATTACTAACTCTTCTCCACCTAATTTATGCTTTCTACTGACTTTTCTTCTGTTGTTTTTTTGCAACCATTTTCACAAAGTTGTCATGATGTTAATTTCCACCATTTTTTTGAGGGGGCATCTAACCTCTATTCCTTTGGTCTATTGAGGAATGATTTTTAATTTTTTCTTTAAAATAATGCTCAGAATTAGAGTCTCAAAGAAGGGGAAAATATAGACACTAAAAACAACTAACGCTTGTAGTGCCATTTTTTAACAGGGTGGCTGCAAGAAGTTGAGTCCCACTTTGGGGCAAAAAGTGGAAGTGATTTCCCTATTTTTCAAATTTTCTATCAATTGATGTCAAGATTTGAGGCACTTAGAGATTGAATCTCAAAAACTTCACTAATAGAAAATGTAGTGTTTGGAGTCTAGTTTTTAAATATGTAATTTATTTCAATACCCACATGGTATAAAGTGTTTTTTAGTAGGCATGTGTAAAAACCACCTTTTCAAAAGGTCTGTTTAGGACCATACCACACACGTTTATGACCACCATATTTTGACCTAAATAAATAAATTTTTGTGAATCCTTTCTAGGGAAAGATACCTAAGACACCAAAGATTGATGAACATATTTT
Source organism: Thuja plicata (assembly GCA_018584345.1). Taxonomy (NCBI): domain Eukaryota; kingdom Viridiplantae; phylum Streptophyta; class Pinopsida; order Cupressales; family Cupressaceae; genus Thuja; species Thuja plicata. The sequence goes on along the minus strand of MU227380.1, from coordinate 695,832 downwards.
CTCCCTTTTTTTATTAAATATATATATTTTATTAATTTTTAATTGACTGTAAATTATTTTTTTGAAACCTCTAGTGTACGACCACCATAATTTGATGAAAATTTAACATTTTTTCAAAATTATTTTTTTAATATTCAATAAAATTCTATGTATATTGATGTCATATAATTTATTTTCAAAAAAGGTAAAAAAAAGTTATTAAAGTTTTAGTGAACCTCACTATTTTAAGTTTAGGTACTACTTTTGGTTAATAAATATTGATAAATAGTAAAATTGATCATATCACTATGAAATTTATATTTTTTTAAATCAAGACAATAAGAACTCTAATGGGTTTTTATTTCATCAAAAAATTTGATTAGGAAGGCCTTGAAAAACTTATGGCAAGGCATAAATCTAGTATTTAAGTGCCTTAGCCATTATTTTGGAGGTTGAAGCATAGGATTTATCCCAGCAAGCCAATCCCGAACTGAAATCCAATGCAAAGGGTGGATTGAAAATTCAAATTTTAAAAAATAGGCACACTTTTAGAAATGCGTATCCATTTTTAGAATATAATAAATTGGCATTTAAAAATGAGTTTCTAGGCAAAATAAAAAAAAAGATATGGGCACCCGTTTTGAAAAAAAATGAGTACCCATTTTTTGAATTTTTGGATCGGGCGTCTGAGCCTAAATTGGGTGCCTATTTTTTTGAAAATGGGTGCCCGTTTCTAGAAGCATTTTTCAAGTGCACAAGACTTTCGCTGAATTGGGACCCAACTTCTTGCACCTATCCAACATCTTGGTGATACTTTTAAAAAATCATTTCAACATTCATCTAACTATTCATTTATGTTGTACATTTGATTTTGATTATTTTTTGGCATTGTGTCACCCTTCATTAATCAAATAATAAAAATATTTAAATAATCATTAGAATTCATCCTTTTTATAATATCTTGTCCATTCAATCTTAACCATGTCTAATTAAATAGTATTGTTGATTAATCGTTCCTCTAAGGGCGAACAAGCATTAGTTCAACCCCTTACCCTAATGTCCCATGTTTTGGTAAACAAATTGTATTTATTTACTCCTTTATCACCCTTTTCTACAACTAATTAATTTTAATTAATTAGTTACATAATTTCCTAAAATGTGAGGGAGTTAATAATTTTTAATTCTTAATACCCCCATTCCTAACTAATGTCATAACTCCTAACTTTTCTCTCAATCCCACTTTTCGGGTGCATATGACACTTTCTCCTAATTTCTCATATGAGGTTCTCACTAATTTCTCCCCTCTAATTACTATCATTTTTTAGTCCACTAATTTCTCATTTCACTCACCATTCACTAATTTTTCATAAATTGTCATTTTCCAAATTCATTCCTTATTTTGTCATAAATTATCATTTCCCAAATTATTAACACATTCGTCATGTTAAATGCCATAATTTATCATTTTCCAAATTCACATTTCCATTTGTAACAATTTTTCTTAGTTGTGTCATTTTCTAAATGCACAATCCAATTTGTTATTTTCCAATTTTGCGTTTCCAAATGCAATGCTAACCATTAAATTGAGTTCCAAAAATTCATAAATTAGACTCATTTTCTTCATTCTTAACAACCATATTCGTAGCATTCTCATAATCACTTTGTTAATTTTCTTTATATATTTTGTGCACTTATTCAATTAAGAGAAGCATTAGAAACGAAAGGAAAAAAAATGAAGCTTTAGCAAAGGAGCATTTCGGATTTGGTTTGATCTATTTTATATTAATGGTTTGTTTTGATGAATTTATTGGTTAGATCATGAATACATTTTCATGATTTCGTATCTTTGTAGTTGGCCAATTCATGCATATTTTCTAATGTTTTAGTTTCCTAGTCTACAAATTGTTGGAGAGAAGCCTATGTTCGAAATAGAAGTTCCAATATCATTTTAGTAGGTCTAAATCACCTACAAAACTTAAGTTGGTTGATAGGGGTGTTACACTAGTGGAATGCAACAAGTGTAATGCTCCAAAAATTAGTAGAGTTACATATTTTTGTGGGATGCTAGAATGTCATGTCTAGGAATTAGTCCCACATAGTTAAAGGCATAAGCATATTTGACTAAATTATTGTTTGATTGTAAAATTTCTTTCTATTGAGCTAAAGAAGATGTTTATGTGATGTGAAATTGTAGGGTATGCAATTTGTAACAATACAACTACCTTAAAATTACATGGGAATTGACTACTACAAGATGGAAACGTGTACATTTTTTATCAAAGATATTTGAATAAAAATAGTTATCGAATTTCATAGCAAAATAGTTGGATTTATGGATAACTACTTATAATACAAATGATATTCACTATTATTCAAAAATTTTAAGCTTTTTTTATAGTTTGAATCTTTTGAAGTGTTAGTATTGGTTTCATTTCTTTAAAACACCATTTTTTTTCTTTAAGTAAGATTTGGTTGTAAATGGATTAAGTTATTCAATAGGAAAACTAAATACTTTTATAGTATCTACATCATGTCCATCTAATTAATCATTAAAACATAGTTAGCCATATACACATTCACAAACATACCACAACAATAACATAACTACCAACTATGATGTTATACATCCTTTTTTATAGAACTTTTGTTAGATCCACCCCCACATAATTGACCCTTACCATGAGAATAGGGATGACTTGGAAACTACCTCTTTACAAAATTGTAGTTAAATAGAGTGTCCATACTCTTACTCATTTGCACTACACTTTAAGGGGTAATTCTAAGAATAAAAAAATTCAATGGTCCTAATTTGAACATCTAATCTTTTTAGGTGAGTGGATTTAAATTTTCCACTTCTTTCTTCATTTTTATGGCATTTCCTTTAATAATCTAATAGTACACAATTAAAAAAAAAAGAAAAAAAAAAGTAGGATATAAAATCATTCTTGGAGAGTCATTTGACACTGTCCAGAAACATAAACTTTCTCTTCATGCTACTTTTATTATTTATCTCTCCCACTCATTTGATAGGTATCTTCCACCAAATCCTATGACACCAATCTTCAATTAATATGATTTAGAAGATATAAACTAAGAAATTGGAACCTAGAAACTAGCTACCTTTATTCCCATATGGAAACCAATTGAAAATTGACATATTATTCTTCAACATAAATATTATTATTAACAAATGGGGATGACATATTATTCTCCAACATAAATATTATTCTAAACAAACAGGGACATCATCTCCATTTAACATAGTTGAAGTTCAAACTGGTGAGTACATTGATTCATCAAAGGCACAAGCTAATGATCATAATGACCTAACTGAATTTTGAATTCACCACCACTTAACCAACATATTAAGTAATGAACCTCACATATTCATTTTTAATTTATATGATATTTATTTATCTCTCTCACATATTCCATCTTCTAATCCTACTATTATTTATATCTTTAATATTAAATTTTAAAGACATTGGATATCCTTCCAAACATAATAGAAGGAAGATCGACGAACTCAGCAGCTTCGCGTGGCGCGCTGGGGATCACACGTCCTCCTTTTCTAATTAAATTATATTTGTTTGCTATCAGATTGTTTATTAAAAGAAAAGAAAAGCGAAGGTTTTCAGTGAGATTTTCTACAGCTGACATATTGTTTGTACGGACTGTCCCATCAGTGACATCAGCGAGAACAGGTGTCGCGTAATTAACATGGGCTTCAACCCATCGTAGAGCTGGAATCCAATGCGATGAATGTGGATGTCATTTCGCAGTGGGATCGCCATGTTTTTATTCTATTACCTTTCGCGGCTTTAGAGAAAGTACTCAATTTGTGTTGAATTTCTTTAGATAGACTAACAGATGGCATGATTTCTCTACGTTAGTTAAATGAATTTGGACTGCTCTTTAGGTAGACTAATAGATGGCATGATTTCTCTACGTTAGTTAAATGTTTTTATTCTATGACCTTTCGCGGCTTTAGAGAAAGTACTCAATTTGGGTTGAATTTCTTTAGATAGACTAACAGATGGCATGATTTCTCTACGTTAGTTAAATGAATTTGGACTGCTCTTTAGGTAGACTAACAGATGGCATGATTTCTCTACGTTAGTTAAATGAATTGGGACTGCACTTTTTACAACAGCAAGCATGACCCTTCACAAAAAGCTGGAATCTTTTGGAGGGGCTAAATTAGGGAAAGGTTCTTATAATTGTTAGGGTCTAATAATGGTATCTATTTGTCTTTTTGATCCTTCAATTACTAATATTAAAGGAGTTCCAAAAATGACAATACATGTACCACTAGCCCATCGAATATGTATTAATAGTCCATTTTAAAATAATTTTGGTTGGTAATTGGTCTATTTGTGCACCACTATTAAAACATTTGGTAACTTGTGAAAATTTGACATACTATTTATGATCTACATATATACGAAATTAGGATGTATGAATATTAGGTCCTTTCCCTTAGACTCCTCCCTCCTAAATATTAATAAAGAATTAAGATAACTTTTCTTATATTATTATAAATAACTTTTGGTAGCTTCAGTTTCTAATATCTTTTTAACCTATATTGAATAGTAGTTCTTATATCTCTCTTTAAGTATTTATTATTAGTTGGTGTTCTACCTATCTATTAATAGTTGGTGTTCTGTGTAACTTTGTTTTATTTAATACAAAGATACTTTCAATCACTTTTTGAAACAAACCATTTATAATTTTAATATTATTTAGTGATAAATAATTATTATCTCGTTACTTTTACATAAAATAATATCATTGCAGGAAAAAGAGCACCAAAAGTGTTGGAATGTCGGTATTCCAATTTTTTTTTAATCATTGAAGTCTTCTGCCTTGCGTTGATCGCCTCACATAGTAGTAATCATTAAAAACAATTATTTATTTATTCCTTATAAGTGAATGACATTCCTTGGACAAACTATGAGTTTGGATAAGAAGAAAGTTTAGCAGAGAAGATTATGGTTTAGCCATTTGATCTATTTATTCATTGGTTCTGTCCTTTGTGATTGCTGCAGATTATGTTCATCAAGGTCTCTGGGTTATAAGAGCTTCAATTTGTCATATTTTTCTGGTATGTTCTACGTCAAACTAAATTATGAAATACATACAACTTTGATTGCTTTAACAAAACAGGCTAGCTTCCCAATGTTGTTATCGATTTGTTAGTCTATACCGGCCAGAACTCTTTATTTCTTATTTTCCATAGTTTTTATACATAGTGAGCATGCGGTTTTATAACAATTTACTTGCAATGAATCTATGAATAAAGTTGTTTATATATTTCGAGGGTTAGATATCATTGTTTAGCTATTTGATTTCTCTTTTCTTGATAGTAAAAAAGGCATATGGAATCGCTTATTTTCTAATGCTCATCTCGTTTCCAACGCCTGCAGTGCTTTGATCTGAAGGTCCCTTCAAAAACGAAAATCATTGTTCTGTTTTGCGTTCTTCAGGTTAGTTATTTTAAATCCTTCATATTTGTATAGTTGTATGTAAACTGAACTGCAATTTTTTTTCGTTCGTACGATAAAAAATCTAATAGTTCTGGTTAAGTTGAAACGGGAAAGGGCATGAACTTTTAAAATAAATCAATTTAAAATGATAGTGCGAAAGAAATTTACGAGAAGTGAATTCAAAACAGTTTAGAAACATAAATGATCAGTAAGTCTAGATACTAAAAACAAAAAAATTAAATTGAAGGAAGTTGAACTTTCTTTCATTTCTGGTTCAACTAGTTTAGCTAGTTTAATAATTGAGCTATAATTGTTGAGCTAGTCTAATATTTAATATTATTGACAATATTGTATCAATAGTTATGGTTGAATTGAATGCTTTTTTAGATCTAAAAAGCTGGGAATCATGTGATGTAATATCAGTACACCAACAAAACATGACTTAGTACACAAGTATATGTTTCTTTTTCTAGGACCTCTTTAGATACCTTGACAAAAAGCATCCTGAATGTCCCATAAACAGAGATCTTGTTAAATCAAAAAATTATAAAAAATTGATAATGATTTAACATTTTTATATTAAATTTTAGAAAGCCCAAAATTAACATACACAACTATGGATGTGTACTCTTAACTTCTATTTTTTCATTTTGTTCCTTTTGTTCCTATTATGACTAGAATCTTTAAACTGCCTTCCTTTATTGCATGTAAAACTTCCTTTATTGTATGTTTCTTTTTACATTGATGTAATACTTAGAAAACAAAACACTACCGGTAACTACAAGATCCTGTTCAAAATGTAGAAGAATAATCAAGATAAAGCTCTTTTAGAGTTTACCTTTACTGATACTCAAGCATTGCCTAAAGCATACAAGAGAATGCTGCATTCAATTTTTTTCTTCTGTGGTCCCAAGCTACTGTTTTATAGCCTTCACTTTCGTCGTGCCACCCTTCAAAATAAATTTTAACTCGGAATTAATATTTTCGTTTAAAAGTCTGCGAAAACCTTGCCGTCAGATGAATTGGAATTTCATTTGCCTGACGTATGGAATCTTGTCTTGACTTCAAGAATCTAGTAGCCCTTATACCTTTATATTTTCAGATCCACTTTTTGTTTACTATTGAAGTAGCAGCTCTATGGAGATTAGTTATGGTTTGTTTCATTTAAAAAATTTCTATTGTGACAGGTTTCCTAATTTTTCTTATCAATTCTACCCATTTTCTCTCGTAGCATGGACAATATGACAGAATTTGAGGAGAAACCTGAGGTAAGTCATTTTCCAAGGATTCAATGAGTTATTATTTGAAATCAGGATATTGTTGGATTATTATTATTATTTTTTGTTTAATTTTCTTTCAAACATTTTTCTTATTATAAACATAAGAAAAAAATATTATCAAATATTTTGAGTTATGACAATTTGCATAAAATTCTATTATGGAGAAGTTTTTTCTATATGTTTCTTTGATTGAAGTTTAGGTGGCTTCAAATCCTTGTAATCTACAATACCAAAATACAAAACAAAAACAAGTTAATACATAATGTCAATAAAATCAACTTCAAGCTTTCATTTATAACTATTATTAGCAAATTATTTAAACAAAAATGGTTATCTTGACTATGCTTTCCTTGCCTTCTATTTGGGACCTACTAAGGACCTCCATAATACAATGAGTCATCGAATAGTAAGGTATAGAAGTGTAACATGCTCCCCTTCCAATTTATCCATAGTTGTAATAAGTGAGTTGAACAAGTTATTTGAGAAGAAGCGTACAAATTGGTGAAGCTATTTGAAGCCAACAATATAGGAGACTTATGAGGAGGATATTGACGACCACCTACCTCTATTGTTCAATGGATGAGAAAGAGAATGTAAACCAACTATTATTATTGCTATCATTCATGTTTTTTTTTTTATAGTCTAGGGTATCCCCGCTACTTAGCCTAGAAACACAGATTTTCCATTATGGGGCGAGCTAAGGCAAGACTCATCCTTGGAGATGTACAAAGACACTCAAAAGCTAGGTCAATATTTTGATTTCTAGTCTTAGAGTTGAACCCAAGAATAATGGGGAGCAAACCCAGGGTCCAAGACAACTTGGCTACCCATCTGGGTTAACATAATAGCTACAATTCATGATATTTACTACTAAGAAAATATTACTATTATATTTTTAGGACACAACTCCTACCTTTCAACACCAACATATAAGAAAATAGCCTTAATGGTGCCATGTAATACCCAATGTACTAGGGGTTAAAAGTGTTTTTTTCTCAATAGTTGTCATTATTTAAAAAAAAATTGACATGTGTATTCTGAAGCACCTTTATTTTACTTATTGGACAAGCTACACAATGTCGATAGCATTTCGGAGCTTTAAATAGTCTAGCAAATTTTCTATTAACCTTCATTTTTTGGGAGGTGTTGTGTTTTTTTCTTATCTCCACTATCTTCTATTATGTTTCAGATGTCTACACTCAATTAACTTACACCATAAAGGCAAATAAGAAACAAGAGCAGAGTTTGTATCTTTTATAGGAAGTCTAGGGAATATAATGAAATGAACTTGAGCATCCTTAGTCCATCACTTTTTCCTTTACTTCAAATGCAATGCATTATTTTTTGGAAAATGATAATAAAAATTAAACAATGGATGAAAATGCATACACAAGATGATATTGCACACCTCTATTATATGATGACATTTCACTATTTAGTTTACAAAAATATTCAATAGAAAACATGGTTATAGTAAATAATGTATAACGAATATAAATAGTGCACTTTTTTATTTTGATATTGAAATATAGGAAAGATTATTTAAACTTCCTCTAATGGCCTTTTAATGTTGCAAGATAGGTCAATTTATTTACATGAAAAATATATTTTAAAATATAAACTTATGGATGGAATTGTATTTAGGGAGAAGAATATTGCATGATTTCATTGTATCATGGAATTGTCCATTCAATATGAAAAAAAATTCAAACACAAGTAGCATAATTTATCTACATTGAATAAATATTATGAAACTAAGCTACACTTTGAAATTGAATGTTAAAAAAAACTGCTTTAGAAAACCTCTTCTATTACAAATTGCTCACATTTCTTATCATCTAACCATTCTTTTATTAATGGTGTACTTCCATTAACCACTTCTCCAAATCCATGCCTTTCTAAGTCTTATTTCATGATTAAGCTCAATAATAGAGAATTTAAATCATGCATTATTAAAAAAATCTATTGCAAAATAAATAGATTTGAAATGTATCTTACAACAAAAATCGATGGTATTAGAGTCACTAGGAGCTAGGGTAGTGGAAAAGGTGGACAAAAAGAACTATTTATTGCAATGATTGCAATTTGATTATTTAGTAGGGAATTATATTGGTACAACATTCACTACAAATATGATAATACAATCTACTAGAAGTGAAAATATATTATATCTTATCAAATGCATTCACTCCCAAATGTGAAGAACAATGCATACTGGTAGAAAAAGATTGCATATTGGCATGAAAATATTGTATATAAATATGAGGCATGAGACTTGTTCAAGCATTTGTAGCATTTAAACATAAATATTGATTATGAGTTAAATTTTGGTTTCTAGTAACAATTGTATGACTTAGTAGAATCCACGAAAAAGTTATAAATAGAATTTACAACAATATTATAACATTTTCAAATATTACATGATAAAATGCAATTAAGAGCTACTAGATCTTCATTGAAGACCCATGGAGCTCCATTATGATGTCAATGAGAAATCCCAATGGTTATACCAATTTTAATTTATATAGAATGTTTTGTAAATTTGATGGGAGATTTTTATTTGAATTTATAAGCAGTTAATTAAAATTTCAATGCATAATTAGAAGTGTGTACAAATCATTATAAATTACTTACTGACTTGATACTACAATAGGCAATGAGTCTTTACAAGAGTCATTATAGATCTACAAGGTATTGGTTTCTTACTAACTATATATTTAAAAACTATGATAAGACACAATGAAATGATCAAGTATGTGGCATTTTTACAATAAAACGGGTTAACCAATTTTTCTTATAAATGTCCAAAATCCCATAACCCTCCAATCCAAACTATGATACATCATACATAATGTGAATGATTATATATTTGTCCTTGTATATGTAGATAATGATGTAGAGCTCTATTGATTGAATGACGTGCTTTGAGTAGACATGATCTAAATGACCTAAGGATTTACATTATCATTATAAATTCGACTATTTTGTGCTTAAATTGATGAATTTTCTCTCATTGGTAGGGTTATAGATTTCATTCTCATTAAGTTTCTCATTCTACTCCTACCCAATAATAAATTTCAATTTTGACATCCATCTCATCTGCTGCCCAATTTTGTGTTCCTCTTTACATTACTTGCTCATTTTCACTTTACTTCATTTTATAAGTAGTCATCCTTGGAATTTGTTTTACATATTTTTTTAAAACTATGTTATTTAATTTTATAAAATTTTATTAAAAATATCAAATTTCCACAATTAGTCATAGATGTTGCCATTGCTTCTAGTTTGGATTGTGTCTAATCATTTTGCATGTCAACATTTTGGATCACACTATGTGATCCATCATCAAGATGAAATAAAGCTCAAGGAGGTGAAAGATGGGAAGATGCAGATCTCAAGAGGATAAAAGGAAAAGCCAAAGGTAGAGAGGGAGGAGATTGAACAACAATTGAGGATAGAAAAGAAAGGAAGAAGGTCAACCAACAAAGAAAACAAGAAATGTAATAGCAACTAGGAAAGTTGAACTAAGAGGAGGACAACCATAAAACATAAAAACCAACTCAAAAATAAAAATAAACTAAAACTAAAAATAAAAATAAAAACAAAAGCACCCAAGATTAAAAGAACTACAACAAAAGAAAAAATAAATTACATAAAATAATAGAGAAAACTAAAAAGAAAAAAATTACACACACACACACACTTATATAT
>MU227380.1:642552-684907 GCA_018584345.1 Thuja plicata | reverse complement strand
GGTAGTTCCCTTGTCATGGTGGATCAATAGGTCCTATTAAATCAATCCCCCATTTCTTCAATGGGTCTAAAGAAATCTAAGGTTGCAAAGACATCTCTATTGTTTTTGTAGGCCTTTCCGTGTGCTGACATTCATCACAATGTTTCACATGAAACAAAACATCCAGGTTTGTAATTCTTGGCCAAATGTATCCTACACCAAGGATCTTTTGAATAATTCTGATTGTTCAATAATGTCCCCCTTCAGCTATACTATGACATGAATGAATAATGTTATATATTGCAATTCTTGCACACACCTATGAAAAACATGATTTGGAAAATTTGGAAACAAAGACCATCAATCCATTTAAATCTTGAGCTTTCCCTTATTAATCTTTTCTTTTCTTTTGAATTGAAATAACTTGGACATGTTGACGTGCCTAAAATTTCTCTTAGTTGTAATGACCTATGGTAAACTTCAGTGAATGGGGGACCTATTGCTTTTCATTGATAAACCTCCAAGATTTTAGACTCTGGCTCAACTGTGACAGTTAAAATTGCTCTTAGGTGCAATGACCAATGGGAAGCTTCAATGAATGGGGACCTAGTGCTTTTCACTGAGAAAAATCCAAGATTTTAGAAAACAACTCTTCATTTCATTCTGAGGGAAAAGGGAATAGTATGCTAAAATAGTAAAAGGGAAATGCGCTAAGATTTTAGAACACCTAACCAAACCTGATGCATAGGATATTATGAAAAGATGGAATATCAAGGTAAAATCTAGATTCAATATGAATGCGGAACAATCACAGATCTAGGAACATCTATTCAGATATAAAGGAAAAGCATATAATGTCTCATTATAAAATAGAGAAGCTGATAGCATAATCCATTCATTGCAATCACATATGCATATACTAAATTCAATAACAACACAAAAAATTTCATAAGGTAGAAGAATCACAAAAGAGACCAAAGGGTTGATTAGCACAATTGATATATTGATAATTTAAAAGCACACTACAATTTTAAGGCTTGCAAAATAGTTTTTCCAAAATTAAAAGTCTCTCCACATTTTACAAATGTCAGCCACATATACTAGCCAAGAGGACATCCATGATTACATCTAACAACAAATAGTTTGAAAGTGTAGTGCATGGAAAAATATGTGGAAAAGTGAAAATGAAACCTCCATAACTAGCTTGATAACATTACAACTAGCTTATAATTTGTTAATAGAATCATATCATCATCATTTTGTTCAATAACCACCTCCTTTGATAACCATTACAGTATTTTTAGTAGATTTTTTCCCAAATGAGAACAAGCTGAGCTCATGGACATAGGAAATGGGGAGGCATTCCGTTGCGAATAGAAGGACGTGTGGAAAACTAGTGTTGAAACTCCTCTAAACCAAAAACATTTAGATCCAAAAACTTGTCTGGGGTCAATGTGTGTATTTCCTATAGGGAATGTTGGGCCTATGGTGGAAAAGAAACTCAGGAGTGAAAGAAATGCCATGTGACAGATTGACGATGAAGCTAGCTTCTTCGCAAAAAGAACTTCCTCAAAAGCCTGCAAGACATTCATGTGTATGACTCAGGATAAGTTTGGGCTCATCATAGAAAAGGTATCTTGTGATTTCTCAAAGGATATGCGATGCTCAGACAAGGCCTTTGGTGAGAAAGAAAAATAAAGCTACTTCAAAACAATAGTTTTCTAGTAGATGGCGATACGCATGTTTCTCCTACACAATAAAAGTTGCTAAGGGAAAACAAAATCAGCTAAGGCAATTAAACATTAGTGGACTTAGGTGAAAATTTGGTTCATAGTCTAGCCACTCCTAGAGTAATCCTATGTGTGGCATTAGAACCATTATTCTTGGTTTCAAAAGTGGCAGCATATGAACCACCATTAAGAACACCATCCATGGCCTTTTGCAATGGTTTCTAGTCATCTTCTATTGACAAAGACCAAACCTTTAAGAACTTTAATTCTTGATCCAAAACAATAAAATCCTGAAAGGATGTGTGACTGAGGTCACCAAATTATACTCAAGCATGGTCTATAGTCGAACCACTGTATAGAACATTCTATCAAAAAGGTCTTCCTTAGGAGTTGAGCGGAGCATTTACAGTCAAACTTGTTCAAGTGTTGATTAATTCTTGTATCTATCTCTTCCAGATGCATTACGGGCTTGTATGGGTGGAATGGGGATGGAAAAACATGTTCCTCATTATTTAATATGTCCCTTTGTCCTTTCCATAGTGGATTCCAAGTTAGTCAAAGTGGTTTGAGTTCTAAAAGTTGCCTTTTGGTAGTTGATTACTAAACTGATTAACAATATATAATATTTTTTGGTCCAAAAAACCTACATTAGTTGCATCCTATTTTGATTTCACGTATATATAGCTTGAAAATATTTGAACACTCTAAATATTTGGCATTACAAAATTGGAGAAGTGTTCGAGGATGGGTTTAACCTCGATGGACATGGAATGAGTTTTCTAAAAAATCTAAAGGTAGCCCAGAAAAAATAATGAATTTATTTATTGTTTCCCACTGTATAGAAAGAATACCTTCAGAAGTTGGAAAGAGATAAAAAGGAGCTAGGGGAGGTGCCTAGGATCCCTACACTAGAATCTTGATCTTTGCTTCCTTTTAGCTAGCTTCTCTGCCAAAATTTTCTCATTTTGCTTCGTGTTGCTTATCTTTAGGCACAATTATACCATCTCGACATGTTTCTCTTGTACTTTATCATTTCTTTGAGTCAAATCCTCCTTCTCCTTAACCGTGGTCTTCTCTATCTTACACTTTTATTCTTCTACCTCTGCCAGCTTGTTATTTAAATCTTTGATCTCATTCTCGTTTGAACTTAGTTCTTGGGTGAGTTGTGTCTACGAAGTGCTCAACTCCTTTTCAATCACCCATTTTCAATAGTTAGCACATTAACCTGGCCCTGGAGTTGTATCATACTTTGAAGAATATCTTGTAATTGGGTTATCTTTAACTCTTTCTTAGTAAGATTCTTCAAAGCTTCATCCTTTTCATATTTCTCTTCCTGCAACCTTACTACCACATCCTAAGTTTTCTTCTTCAAATAATCTTTCACTATCTGATCCTACTGCATAGAATCTCAAAGCCACGTAATCTCTCCCTCCAAATATTTATCTCTGATATTAAAGAAGTCAATTGTCGATTTGGCCCTATCTATCACTACAAAAATTTCATCTAGCTTCCTAGCCCTTTTCATATAATCAAAGGAAACATTCCTCTGAGCTTCCCCTGTGAGAACCACCCTATCCTCTGGCTGTGTAGAAGTGAGATCGACATTGTGTATCTAAAATACATAATCATCTGGTGTCATCTCGCAAACTGGCTTGATTAATATTGGCTACAGGGATGCAAAAAATAGACGTTGTTGATCCTCCCTAAAGAAGGATTGCACCTTGGACTCAATGGGCCTTAATACATCCTTCATCCTTCTCTTTTGGGTTTGCTAAGACTTAGCAAAATTTACTAAATTGAGTTTTTTTTCTGTAGGTCCACATAAGTAGGGGTATATGGCCCAAAAAATGGTGATTCATAAGGAATCTACACAAATTCTTGAGTTTGGAGTGACACTGTAATGGTAGAAGAGGAAGATGAAGTAGTATTTTGCAACATTGGAGAGAGTTGAGAAAGACTGGAAACTGCGCTTGATAATAAAAGAGATAGGATGGAGAGGACTGATCTTGAGAACACCAATGAAGTAGTGTCAAAGGTTAATGCTCTTGTCACTAGGGGTGTGGAAAATTAGTTGAGCACATGGGAAACCGATACAAAAGGTGTTGGAATTGGTTGCTACTGGAGTTTTTGGCATTCATGTTTTGTCACTGATGTCAACATATGTTGCTATGGAGGAACAACACACTGGTTATTAATATTGATTTATGAATGACATAAGTGTACGGGTACTATATAGTTAATTCAGAATGAGCGAAGATAGTAATGTGTATAGTGATGTGTGGTGATCTTATTCACAAGGTCACATAGCTTAATAGTGTGTATTATATGAGTTACATATTTTTTAGTGAAGAGTGGACACCGAAGGATGACAGTGATGTTTGACAAAGTTAGTCATTTTATTTTGAGTATAACTTACGAGGGATGTGGATTCAGGTTATGAGAGCTTAAGGGATGACATAAGACATGTTAAGGAATGTTTTTTATGGATCACTAGTTGTATGATTGTTGGTGAGGTTAGTTGTGGCATGTATTCTAAAGGACACCTATTTGGGGCCGACTTTAGAGATGTAGCATGTATTATGGATTGCAAGCATGGATTACGGGTCTTGGATTATATTTGATGAATTGTAATTGATATTTACTTGTTATAGGTATTGTCTCTATCTTAGAAAGGGTTTAAATAATTATTTGCATATTGGGAAATCTTAACAGGATGACCTAATCAATTATTATAATAGGGTATATATGAGAGATGTTTTCTTTTGAAAAGATGTGTTTATAAAGAGAAGGTGATTGATCGATATAGAGAAGTTTGGAAGATGTGAGCTTGTTTGTCCGTTGGATATAGAGTAGAGTTTGTGATTGTTTTACTTCATTGGAACTAACCAAGCAAAGATAGTTTCTATCACATAGTTCACTAGATTGTATATTTTCTATATACACTTCTATTTGAGACTGTAAGTCTCAAGGGTGGCTTTAACCTTCTTTAGGAAGTGTGCTTGGGTAGTGAGCCCATTGTTACTCTTGACTCCTAACATGGTCTATCCTTTAACACAGACTGTGTACTGTAATGCATCAATAAGGTCCTAAAAGGGATAAATCTTTTAACAGGGATACTATACTCTAAGTAAACTATTTGTGGGTGCTAATTCTCACCGAGCTTTTACCTTCAACATAGTTTCCTTCATAACAAAGGATAGTGTTATTGTGTTCGCATTTACTGTGTTATCATTTGGATGAAAGTTTTATTTATAAAGTTTGATGTTTAATAATCTATCTCACAACTGATTCACCCCCCCTCTCAGTTGTGTTGTGGACTATTATTCCTAAAAATTGGTATCAAAGCTATTGGTCCTTAGAGAGAAAGTTTAACAGCTTGAGGTGATCCTGAAGATGGCTTACTATAGGAAGGATTGTCCAAAGTTTTATCCTAAAAGCTTTGATAGTTGGAAGAACAAGATGAGAACACATTTGTTATGCTTGGGAATTGACTACTAGTTGATAACAAAGAGGAGTGTACATATGAAGATTGAGAATGAATTGGACATGGCTAATGATGAATAAAAGAAGGTATTCTCACACAACATGGTCATAAGAGAAGCATTGATTATCGTACTTTCTGAAGGTGAATTCACAAAGGTTAAAGATTTGGATTCTACAAATGAAATTTTGACAAGATTGGAAGCATTGTATGAAGGAGACAAGTTTACTAAGCAGACGGAGTTGGAGAACTGGAAGACAAAGATGAAAATATTGAAAATGAGAGATGATGAGAATATTAGAGCATATACACAGAGAATTATTGAAGTTGTTATCAATGTTAGAAACTCTAGAGGCACTTACAGTGTCAAGGAAGAATTCATTGCAAAAATTCTTAGATCCCTGGAACCCGTGTACAAAACCAAAGTGCGAGTTATAGAAGAGATCATACCTTTGACACCAAACTTAAATAGAGAGATGTTGGTTGGAAAACTATCTACCTTTGAGGCCACTGAGCTGGGAGATTCTTTACCTAAAGTTGAGTTAGCATTCAAGGCGAATGTGCATAAAAATAAAAAAGAATTTATTAGGAATTGCAAGCACCAGTAGTGGTGACTTGAGAGAATATCTTGGTGAATATGCTAATGAATGGGAACAGATACAGGAAGAAGAAATAAAGTTAGATGAAATTGTGGCCCTGTTTGCTAGAAGAGAAAAGAGAGGTAAGGGTAAGTTTGAAGGAAAGCTACCTCTAAAATGTTTTTCATGAAATAAGATAGGCCATTTTGCATCTAGATGTCCTACAAGGGTTCCAAAGAATAAATATAAGTTTTATAAACCTAAGTAGTCAAAGGATAAGGAATGTTATTATGCTAGCAGAGGTATTTATGATGATGATTCTATTGATTATGATGAGATTGGATTTATTTCTACCAAGGATGAGAAACCTATACATGAAGAGAGAGATTTAGTATCTCGTGTTGAAAAGAAATTTGAATGGGTCATAGACAGTGGTTGTTCACACCATATGACTAGAGATAAAAATAAGTTTGTTAAGCTGAAAAAGTATGATGGTGGTATTGTAAGATTTGGTGACAATACTCCTAAGATTATCATTGGATTTGGATCTATATCTTTGGATGGAAAGACAAAAACTGACAATGTATTACTTGTTGATGGACTTAAGCATAATTTGTTGAGTGTTGGACAGCTAGTGGACAACTGCTATCAATTGAAATTCATTGATGGGAAATTTTCTATTGGAAATAAGTCAATATACTTGATCGCATCTGGTACTAAATATAGAGGTAATGTATTTGAATTAAATACATCTGAGGATTCTTGTTTTGTTGCGAAGGTTGATGAAAGTTGGCTATGGCATAGAATATTTCTCATGTTAACTTTGATAATATTGTGAAGGCAAGTATGACTAATGCAGTTGGAGATCTACCAAAGATTGTGAAACCATCTAAAACCATGTGTAGAGAATGTGCAATGGGGAAGCGGACTAGAAGAAATTTTAAAAGAAAATCTTACCCAGTAAAAGGGAAGTTTGATCTAGTGCATACAAATCTGTGTGGTCCTACAAGAACAAGATCTTACTATGGTGAAAGTTACTTTATAATTTTTTTTTATAACTTTTCTAGAATGATGTGGATTACATATTTAAGAGAGAAATCAGAAGCATTTGACAAATTCAAAATATTCAAAGAAACAGTTGAGAATGAATCAATCTTAAAGATAAAATGTTTGAGATCAGATAGAGGTGGTGGGTTTACTTCAGATTTTTCCAATACCCACTGCAAAGAGCATGGAATATATAGATATACATCTATTCCAAGGAAACCACAATAGAATGGGATAACATAGCAAAGAAACAAAACAATATTAGATACTGCTAGAACTATGTTGCTGGAAGAAAATGATGTGATGAGTAAAAGATTCTCTAAACAGATGGAAATGAATTTGAAAGGTCAATGATTTGTGAGATGAAATATTTCCTTGGATTGTAAATTAATCAGAACAAGAATGACCTATTTTCATTTCTCAGACTAAGTATCTTAAGGAAATGTTGAAGAAATTTGTAATGGAAGACTGTAAACCTGTTGGGACACCCATGGTGACTGGTTACAAACTTACTAATAATGAAGAAACTCAGAGTGTTTTTCAGACAAAGTACAAATCAATGATTGGAGGCCTATAATATCTAACTCACACCAGACCAGATATTGCTAATGTAGGTCAAATTGTGGATAGATATCAAGCAGATCCTAAAGAGACACACCCTGTTGCTGTGAAAGAAAATTTTAGATACTTGAAAGGAACCATAAAGTATGGGTTATGGTATGAAAAATCAACTGATTTTATCTTACATGCATATACTGATGCTGATTGGGCATGTAGTTTGGATGACATAAAGAGTACAAGTGGTGGAGTTTTTTTTCCTTGAAAAAAGGCTAGTTTCATGGTTAAGTAAGAACCAGGATTGTATAGCTCAGTCTACTACTGAATCTGAGTATGTTGTTGCTGCTATAAATTGTACACAGATTGTTTGGATGAAACAAATGCTGAAGGACATTGGAATAATTTTTAAAGAGCCAGTGGTTATCTTTAGGTACAATTCTACCATCTTGACATGTTTCTCTTGTACTTGCTCATTTCTTTGATTCAAATCCTCCTTCTCCTTAACCATGGTCTTCTCCATCTTACACTTTGATTGGAATTGTAAAAAAAGACTACTTTTAGAATCAAAACTTGACCTGTAGAGGTGAGCCATTTACCCTTTCGAGTCTCCATTTTAGCTTTGTAGCTATTACTAGAGAGTCCCAATAGAATTTTTTTTTATTCCTACAAAAAGTGGTATACCAAGGAAAATTCTAGGGAGGGAAGCAACCTAAAACTGTAAAATTCTAGCTACTAAATCTATCTGAAGGCTGGGTTAGGTGTTAAAAAAGAAAACCTCCAGTTTTTCCAATTGATATTATGTTCCAAAGATTATAGTAGGAATATTATCTATATCTATATCTATATTAATGAATTCTTATTTAATGATTAAAAACTATTGTACATGGAGCTTTAATTTTAACTAGAACACCCTTTCTTTGCTGAAACCTCTACACTATAGATCTAATTTTTGATACATGCCAAAATCAATATTTTTACAATATTATTTGACTAAGCAACATATTGTAGGAACCAAATGCATTACGTCTCTTGTTAGGGTTTGTCTTTCCCTCTTTGTTTATATTAAGATTATTTTCGTTGTAGAAATTGTCAATTGTTATTTTGTTATCCCTCAATATTTTCTAGGGATGAGTGCAAACTAATGATGACTAAAAATAACACTAAGGATAACATTTTGTGTAAATAGAAAAGTATTTTTATTTAATATAATGATTTGAAGAATTCATATGAACATGGTATAAAAAAATGAATTACAAAACCACGTTTAAAATTTTCAAATATTTTAATTTTTTTAATTTTAAGATGATTAATGTTTATTACAGAGACATAAAAGAGATATTTTAAATGTAAGTATTTTAAAAATATTTTTATAGATGGGTTTAATAAAATAGATGGATATTACTATTTTTTTATCACATGATTTTGATTAGATATTTGATAGAATTAAGATACAAAACTTATTTATATATATGACCATCTTAATCCAATTTAAAAATAATTATAGAGAAATTATATTTTTAATACATAAAGAATGATGTCTGTCTTGGATTGATTTTTTTTTAAAAGGTATAGTTAATCAGTAATTATTTAAAATAGAAGAAAGTTTAAATAGAAGAAAGTACATCTTTCCAAAATTCAGATCAATGAATGGATGTCTTCAAATATAATATTGCACTAAATTAACACCAATACATTAAAAAAAATTAATTCATAATGACTATTGAAAATGTAAAATGTAATACCACTATAATACTTCTAACAACTTCTGTCAGTAACCGCCATTGATGTCAATTTTTTCTGAACATACGAACCGATACCAAAAGATACAAAGGTTTAACCGATACCAAAGGATGCTGACCGATACCGATTGCTCCACTAGAATAGTGACATCAATGAAAACCAAAAATCAGATAGTCCAACAAGAGATTGTCATTCCTTCTTTCTATATAATAAGATTATTTTCCTTGTAGAACTGATCAATTGCTATTTTTTATCCTTCAATACGTTCTAGAGATGAGTGCAAACTAATGACAACTGGAAATAACACTAAGGATAACATTTATTTAAATTCCACAGTTCTAAGTCTAATAGGGGAACAAAATAAATGATTTATGAATCATGACGAATCCCTAGATAATAGATTGGAGATGATATGATGTTATGAGTTGAATTCATATACCTTTTCATATTTATTATTATATGAAAAACATAAGTTCGCTAAAAAACTGTGCTCTTTAATAACTGTAACTTTTATACTTAAAAGTACATCATTCAACAACAATAATTCCATAAATATTTTAAAGTTTACGATGATTTAATATTAAAAAAATAAGCATAAACAAATAAGTAAAGCTCGCTTTACCATATTAGGAATATTTAATATTAATAAAAATTAAAAATAACATCTACTCAAGTAAGAATCACGTCAAGATTAGTCAAAGTCTAATTTTTATGGGAATTAGAATCGAGAACAATCAAAGGTAATGTTTCCAATGACTCCAACATTACCGATAATCTATTAAGGCCCTGTTTGGGTGCGAGAATTAGGCTGGATTTGGCATTTTTTAATTCTAATTTTGTCCAATCTTCTATTTGGGAGTGCAAAATGAAAATAGAAGAGGGAGACGTATATGCTCATTTTTACCCGAAATGAGTATTTAAATCTTCCACTTGAAAAAGGTAGAATTGGAATTTGAGGGCCACATTCCTTTTTTCTCAATCCCCATTTTGAAACTATTTTAGGTTCGCGTGCAAACAAAACATTATTGTTGAGAAGTGAAGGCCAACAGTCATAATATGTTTTCCCTCTTATTGTGAATCTTCAATTTTGAAGACTCTTCATTATGTAATATTATTGGAGTCTATATATATGCTGCTCCTACTCATTTGTAATTGATCTTTCAACATTAATACAATACTCTCCAGTCTGGACGTTGCCACATTTGTGGCGAACCAGGATAAATCTATGTGTTGTGTATTTTTCTATTTCACTTTAAATCTACTATTTATTTTATTTTCTTTCGAATCCTTTCAATTGGTATTAGAGCATAGGTTGTGCAAATTGGAAATTGGGGTTGAATTTTTGAAAAGATGGAGGATACGAAAGTGGAAAAATTTGTAGGCAAGAACTTCAGCCTGTGGAAAGTGGAGATGTGTTCCTTGCTAATCAAGTAAGATTTATCAATCGCACTTGAAGGAAAAACTAAGAAACATGCTGCGATATCAGATGGAGATTGGAAGAATATTGATGATATGACGATGACATCAATCTTTCTTTCTCTATCGCAAAATGTCTTGTTCAATGTCTTGAATGCAAAGACAACAAAAGAAATTTGGGACAAACTTCAGAGCATGTATGAGACGACATCGGCTGCAAATAAAATATTCATTATGAAGAGACTCTACAAGCTGAAAATGAAGGAAGGGACTACAATGTCAAATGATATAAATGATTTAAACACTTTATTACGTCAAGAAACCTCGGTTGGTATGATAAAAGATGACGAAGCCAAAGCCATCATTTTGTTGTGTTCCTTACCCGACAGTTGGGATCTCGTAGTTATAGCTGTTGGCACTTCAAATTCCATGAAGAAGAAGGTGGTCTACGATGAAGTGGTTTCCACTTTACTTAGTGAAGATATGAGAAGAAGTAACAAAGAAACCCCATCTGGTGATTCTCTTACCATGGTCACCACTGAGAATAGAGGAAGAAGCCAACATAGAGGCAAAAATAATTACAATCGGCGGTCACAATCAGCTAGAAAATCACAGTCTAGAGGAAGAGAAGGCAGTTTTTGGTTTTGTGGAGAATCTGGCCAAGTCAAGAAAGATTGTAGAAAATATAAGTTCGGCACAACAAAAATTTTTGGACAGCGGAGCAAACATAGCTCATGATAGAGATGATGGCATCTTAATTCTTTCCACAAGTGACACAACATCTGAATCTTGGGTCCTAGATTCTGGTGCTTCCTTTCACACCACTTCATGTACGGATTTGTTCACAAACTACCAAGAAGGTGAGTTTTGAAAATTTTATTTGGGGGACAATAATTCATGTGAAATTATTGGAAAAGGTGATGTTGTTTTGCATTTAGATGGAGGAGTTAAATGGATGTTAAGAGATGTTTGACACATTCCTAAATTGAACAAAAGTATTATTTACGTGAGTCAGCAATATACACAAGGCTTTCTCACCTCTCTCACAGACAAATGGAAAGTCACTAGTGGTTCTATGGTTATCGTAAAAGGCGATAAAGTGGGCAGCCTATATGTTGTTGAAACTATTGGCGAGGTGGGAGCTGCTATGACTCTTGTGGGCAATAATGTTTCTCTTTGGTATCAAAGATTGGGTCACATGAGAAAGAAAGGACTTGAGGCTATGATGAACGAAGATCAATTACTCAGTCTTCAATCTGCAGATTTAGAGTTTTGTGAACATTGGCTTTGTGGGAAATAAAAAATTGGTTAGCTTCTTCAAGAATGACCATGAAAAGAAGACAACACCATTGGAGTTGATACACTCCGACGTCTTCAGTCCTACGAGGGTAACCTCTCATAGAGGGGAAAATTAATTTTTCACCTTTCTTGATGATTGTACAAGGAAGGTATGGATTTATATGATTTCTCACAAATTTGAAGTGTTTTCAAAATTTAAAATTTTCAAAGCACTTGTTGAAAATCAAAGTGGTCATAAGATTAAATGCTTGAAAACGGATAATGGAGGAGAATTTTTCTCTTTGGAGTTTGACAATTTTTGTGCAGACCAAGGTATTTGTAGAATGAAGATTTTCCCCTTTACTCCTCAAGAGAATGAAATAGCAGAAATACTCAACCAAACTATCCCTGAGAAAGGACGATGCATGCTTTCAAATGCTGGTTTAAGAAAGGATTTTTGGGTTGAGGCTTGCAATACAATTGTGTATCTAATTAATCAGAGTCCTTCATCTCGTTTGGATTTTGGTATCCCGTAAGAGGAGTGGGTGCGAAAATGAATCTCTTATTCTCATCTCTGCGTGTTTGGTTGTCAAGCATTTGTTCACATTCCTAAAGAAAAAAGGAGCAAATTAGATTCTAAATCTCAGTAGTGTATCTTCATGGGTTATGGAGAAGATCAATTTGGTTTGCATATGTGGGATCTAAGATAGAATAAAATTGTAAGGAGTCGAGATGTGGTTTTTAATGAAATTGTGTTTCCATCTCTGTCAAAAGAAACACATGGAAATGAACATATTCCTTTGTTTTATATTTAAAATAATGGCATTAGTTTGCATCACATCCCCTCCCAAGGCTATAACATAGCACATCCTCACCATATGACACCCACCTCTATTTTATTCCTGGAAATCCATCCATAACACAATCCTCTAATTTTCATTTTTCTTCTTTTCATACACAGTTTGCAGATAATTATGTATCTAGAGACAATGATGACAGTGGTTTATCTCCAGTAAATAACAACATAAACTTACCATGGTCTCCTGCTCAACAAAAAATACATGGAAGTGCTCCAAATGATAGTGCAAGTTATGGTGGTGTGTGGCCTTGGAAATATAAGCCTGCCATGGGTTCCTCAACACCCGTGAGCAATCCATCTAGCTCATGCTTGGGAGATTACAACTTCCTTTCTTCACCCCATGCTGCTACTCCCCATGTACAACATGCCACTCTCCCTAATGCACACCCTACCTCCTCTCTTCAAACACAACCTGTCAGTCCCCTCCATGCGCACCCTGCCTCTCCTCCTTATGTGCAACAAGCCTCCTCCTACACCCATGCACAACAAGGAGACAACTGTGGTATTGGGAATTTGATCCCAATTTCAAAGGAGTCAATACCCTGCACTGATGCGTAGCACAAAGATGTGCTTAAAAACTTCTTTGAGAACATGGATAATTTAGAGACATCTGTTGAAATCAATAACAAGTTTTGACAGGAAACAGGGGAGAAGGCAAATCATGTTTTGTATAACACAAAATTTGGGAGTCCATTGTCTGATTCAGCAGATAGCTTTTCTCACATGGATGTTAATTCTAAAACCAAGGATTCAAATTGTTTAGATCAAAATATTGCATTGCCCATTAAGGGAAACACATTGTTTCCTTTAACAAGGTCTAGAAGACAGTGCAAGCTTCCTTCAAAATTTAGAGACTATGAACTATTGTTCATTGAAGAAGCAGAGCCTTCAATTATTGTTTCAAAAATTTTAGAACCATCAAAATTTAAATCCTCTCTCAAAGATGTGAACAGTGATAAATGGAAAACAACGATGCATGAGAAGATGGATTCTTTACTCAAGAATCAGACTTGGGACTTGGTCTCTCTTTTGCCAAATCAAAGACCACT
This sequence comes from Thuja plicata, assembly GCA_018584345.1. Classification (NCBI taxonomy): domain Eukaryota; kingdom Viridiplantae; phylum Streptophyta; class Pinopsida; order Cupressales; family Cupressaceae; genus Thuja; species Thuja plicata. Next base: position 671,192 of record MU227380.1, on the reverse strand, counting down.
TAGGAACAAGTAGGTATACCGGATTAAATAAGAAGATGAAGGAAGAAAATGCTTCAAGGCTAGATTGGTGGTAACAGGGTTTGATCAAGAGAAGGGGATAGATTTTAATGAGATCTTCTCACCAGTTGTCAAGATGAAAAATATTCAAACAATCTTGGGATTAGCAGCAGTGTGGGATCTTGAGTTGGAACAACTTGTTGTGAAGACCGCATTCCTACATGGTGATGTAGAAGAAGAGTTATACATGGAGAAGGCTCAAGGATTCATCAAGAAGGGACACTAACATCTTTATTGCAAGCTAAATCAGAGTTTGTATGGCCTCAAGAAAGCCCCAAGATAGTGGTATATAAAATTTAATTGCTTCATTGCTGAAAATAATTTCATGAGATGTGAATCAGACCCATGTGTCTACTTCAAGAAACTTCCTAATGTTGAGTTCATCATTCTCCTTCTTATGTCGATGACATGTTAGTAGTTGGCACAAATAAAAGAATAGTTAATGAGTTTGGAGAAATTGTCAAGAAAGCTTGACATGAAGGACTTAGGGGAAGCCAAGAAGATCCTTGGCATGATGATCACAAGAGATACAAAGAAGAGGGAAATTACGTTATCTCAAAAACAATACATTGATAAATTTGTTGAGAGGTTTTGCATAGCTGATGCAAAAGTTACCTCTCTTCCTCTTGCTGGTCATTTCTGCTTAAGTTTTGAATTGTGTCCAAAAACACAAGAAGAAAAGGAATTCATGGAGAAAATTACTTATAAATTTGTAGTTGGAGGCATTATATATGCAATGTTTTCTACCTGCCCCGACATTGATCATGTGGTTGGAGTTGTGAGAACATTCATGAGCAATCCTGAGAAGACTCATTGAGAAGAATTTAAGTGGATACTAAGGTATATAAAAGGAACTTTAGATTATGCATTATGCTTTGGAGGAAATAAGGTTCAGCTGCAAGGTTACACTACTTTTGATCTTGCCATAGACTTGGATAAATGAAGGTCTACCACTGGATATACCTTCATGTTTGTTGGAGTTGCTATCAGTTGGGTTTCAAGGTCATAACATTGCATTTCTCTTTCTTCAGCTAAGGCTAAATACTTGGCTCTTTCCTAAGGGGCAAGGGAAATGATTTGGCTTCAGTGATTGCTTGGTGACTTGAACAATCATCAAAATGAGTATAATCTATTTTGTGACAGCCGTAATGCTATCTTCATGGCTCATAATCATTCATCAAAGTTTCACTCTAAGCACATTGATACACATGCTCACTTTGTACGTCATGCAGTTGAAGAAGAAAAGCTGAAAGTTGTTAAGATTGACACCAAGATGAATCCGACAGATATATTCACAAAGGTTGTCACCAAAGAGAAGTTTGAAAGTGCAAGGACCTCTCTTGTGCTTTTGAAAAAAATATAAATCAACATCTAAGCAAAGTATTGGGTGATCAGTTGCAGCATTGGTTGTCCTTCAGGTGGGAGTTTGTTGAGAAGTGAAGGCCAACAGTCATAATATGTTTTCCCTCTTATTGTGACTCTTCAATTTCAAAGACTCTTCATTATGTAATATTATTGGAGTCTATATATATGCCGCTCCTGCTCATTTTTAATTGATCTTTCAACATTAATACAATACTCTATAGTCAGGACATAGCCACATTTGTGGTGAACCAGGATAAATCTTTGTGTTGAGTATTTGTCTATTTCACTTTAAATATGTTATTTATTTTATTTGCTTTCGAAGCCTATCAATTAATTGGGGTCTGAATGCAAATTTTCCCTAACATTTGCATAGGTGACAAAGAAAAATAATCACGGAGAGGCTAGTGGAGTCCCTGGAGAAAGCATACTAGTCCCTAGTTGTATTTGCATCCTACGTCTTCGAATCCAACTAGCTCTCCGAGGGTGGGAAAACTATTTTCACAGACATCGCCCTGGAGATGTTCAAGAGGTAGTGGGAACTCTTCAAGGTCTCCTGTGCCTAGGCAGAGGAGTTCATAGAGTCCATGAGGAAGAGTATTAGCTCAGAGTGTCTCATAGATGAGGCCATAGGAACCCTCACAAATACTAACGTCGATGCTCTACCAATTAGCGTTGTGCACCTAGATGCCATGAGCAAGGTCGTTTATTTTCTCATCATCGAGCTCTAGCATGACTCCTCTTCTATGAACTCTATTTCATTCTCCTCACACAATCTCCCGCCACTGACCTCTACCTTGGATTCTTGATTCAGGGATGATGTCACTCGCTAGATCACTTTAACCTTCTTCTCTACTGTAAATAAGGTACATGATAGAGATTGTTTTGACGGTTAATTAATTTTGGGAAAAACATATTTTCCTTTACTATGGATTGTGGAAACACGTAAAATTCTCTAGATTAGTTGTAATTATTCAATACTAAGTGCATATGATGCATAGGAATGAAAGTTTTCTGTTCTTTTATTTTTATTCAAGTTGAAATTAAATAAATCTTGTGTGAGTTTTGGGTTCAGGGATTGAAGGTTTTGGATTTGGGCTATCATGCTCTAATTCAACATGTCATGTATGATCGAGTTATGGCTTGTATTATTGCTATAGGAATTTTAAATTTGGGTCTTCCTTTTAGGATGTTCTTCTTTAACAAATGCATCGCAACCCCATTAATATGCCCTGAATACATGTTTTTTCTTTTTCTTTTGGATGACTCATAACTTGAACACAAGGACATTATTTCTTCTTATCAAATGCACCTGGCACTTGCACCCTCCCTTTCCCTTTTGGGATATTACACAATCATGGAATGATAATCTTCTATAATCATAAGAAGTATTTATGTTTGATTCTTCTTCTTTTGTTTGCCAAATACCCTATTTTAACTCTCCAAGTCACACGCCACAGCTAAGTGGTTTCTCTTTAGGTAAATTTGGTGGCATCCAGCCTTGTCCATGCTATCCCACACCCAAATTATATGGATGTAGTGTTTTACCTGATTTCAACACTGGGTCATGTCTTCCAAGGATTACAGGCATGTTTCATCATGAAATCTTAACTCCCATTCTTATACCATTTGGATCAAGTAAAGAAGCTTTTGTTTTGATTGATATGTTGGGAATTTTAGCCTAAACTGAGCTGGTTGAAGCTACAAACATGGGATCTCATCTCTTGCATTATATAAATGCTCCAAATCGGTGAGCTCAACACCCTGGCAGAAACTGAAACTTTGTATGTTCAATGGTCCTGTGGGGTTCGCAGCTTGTTGGCAACAAAAATGACACCAAAAACAAACCAACAGTCCATGCTCTTAACATCAAGTTGATCTAAATTTTTACTAAAATTTAATTTCAAATTTTGTTTCTGGTAGATTATTCAAAGCTATAAAAAAGGCTATATGATAATTCATATTCATGGTTACATTGGGTGTTAGGACTTGCAAATAGATTCTTGGCATTGCATCGTATGATTTTTATGCAGAAATCAGATTTTTTTTTTTGTTTTTGATCGGTAAAGTTTATATTTTATTAATTTATAATGTGAAATTACACTTGTATCATGTCAAAAAATTTTCCCTCATTCACACCAAATCCTCCCTGACTACCCATATACATTCTTGCAACTTTAGATTTACATCTACAAACACTTCTATTTTACCACACAACATCCTACCCAAATCCACAACATTGCAAATTCAAGACATATTCTGCATATACACAAAAAATGTAACACCCATCCCAAGCCCTATCAAAATTGAACTCCTCTACATGTTCGAGGCAATCTAGAATTCAAAGTTCTTTTACATACTAGGGAATCTGCCTTGGAAACCAAATATTTCAATCTTTTGTAACAAAATAAAGTTCATATCAACATGAAAATGGAAAATTTGAAGCATTCATACCCAAGATGCACCACCACCATGCATCAAAATTGTTCTTCACCTTGGTCTCCACCTCAGTCATGGCCATCATTTCTCCTTCCTTGGTATCATGCAATGTTTCCACCTTGACCTCCACTTGTGTGCCTTCTTCCTCGACCCTATCCTTAGCCATGACCCCGTCCTCTTTGGCCTCTTCTTCCCATTTCATTTCCACCATCTCCACATCTTTGTCCAATGAAAATTTATGGACCAATTCCCCTCCAATAGTTTGCCAATTTAAAATTTAGGGCACTCTTGTCAAACTCATCCTTGTTCAGCCCTGATTGAATTACCTTTTCCCAATCGATAGTGGAGTCTCGAATCACCATCCACATCCTCCTTGCATAAAATTTCCTCAGCTCCCTATTTACACCAGCCCGCCATAATAGAAAGGGATGAATGTGTCCAAGAAAACTAGGTGTGTGCACCCAATCACCAATTTCTATGTTGAAATCCCTTCTGGGTTAGACATATTGGAGTAGGGAATTAAGACCTTCCCTCCATTCCAATTTCACACATCTTTTGACAACCCTCTTCACCTCTTCAACCTTGCCAACCTCAAGCCCCCAAGTACAAAACATGGAGGATATGCCAGTGTTGTTGTGGCATTTTTAGTTTGCAATCAAGTAGTTGAAACCCAGTAGTTGCCTCATTATAATTAGAAAGAACAGATCATCCATGGTAAGCACAATCTTCAGGTGCTCATTGGAGATCTTTCCCTAGAAGGACATCTTCTGTTTGGTCACCTTGAAACTGAAATTGGCTTCCATTGCACTATGATCTTCCCCCCCTTCACCACCACAAAATGAATGAAAACATGCCATTACTCTCCATCTTTTTTATACACCAGCCATAGGCAGAGTGAGAATTTACTCTCTGTACCTTGAATCTTTGCAAATCCTCTGCCATCATACTCACATTTATGGCATTTCCCTTCCCAACACCTTCTATCGCCATCAAACAAATGTGCCACCTGAATCGCCAGCCTTAAGGTTACGCTAGCACCCCCTCACCATACCTCATGGGGTCATATCAACTTCCACCTTGGATAGGGACTCAGAATGTCATCGGTACTAAATGGATATTCAGGAATAAGCTGAACAAGAATGAAGAAGTCACAAGGAACAAAACAAGACTAGTATGCAAGGGGTATGCACAAGAGGAAGGTATATACTATGGAGAAAACTTTGCACCCATTGCTAGGATAGGAGGAGTAAGAATACTACTTTCTTATGCTACATACAAAGGACTCAAAGTATATCAAATGGATGTCAAGTCTGCATTCCTAAATGGAATACTTGAAGAAGAGGTATACATTGAGCAACTAGAAGATTTTGCAGATCTAGACAAGAGGAACATGGTATGTAGACTTCACAAATCCTTGTATGGATTAAAACAAGCTCCTAGATCTTGGTATGAATGAATTCATTCCTATCTAATAAGTATTGGATTCATAAGGACTAGTGAAAACAGTAATCTTTATTTGAAAAAAGACACTGATTCTAACACTTTGATTGCTAAAATATTTATTGATGACATCATATTTGGAGGCAATGATATACTATGTAAGTCATTTGCTGATGAGATGAGCAAAAAATTTGAGATGTCTATGTTTGGAGAGATCAAGTTCTTTCTTGGTATATAGATCATTCAACATAGTGAAGGTATTTTCATTACTCAGTCCAAATACATCAAAGAGGTCCTGAAAATATTCAAGAAGGAAGATTCAAAACTAGTTGGAATACCGATAGCTACTGGAAGTAAGTTGACAAAGGAGGACAAGACAACAGAGGTAAATCAGACTTTGTACATATCAATGATTGGAAAAATCATGTATGTTGTACACACTAGACCATATATTACACATGCAGTAGGAATTGTTGTGACATTTTTTGCTAACCCTAGGGAATCACATATGACTGCTGTGAAAAGAATTCTAAGATATCTGAAGAATGTTGAGGAATTTTTCTTATGGTATAGAAGAGAAGGCAAATTTGAACTTAAGGTGTTTACCAATGCTAATTGGGTTGGAAATCTTGATGACTGGAAGAGCACAATTGGAGGAGCATTCTTTATGGGTGACAAACTTGTCACATGGATTAGCAAGAAGCAAGGATGCATCTCACAGTCTACTGTAGAAGCAGAATATGTTACTGCTATTGCAAACTTCTCAAATATTGTATAGATCAAATAGTTGCTGGAAGGTATGCATATGAAGATCTCAGAACCAGTGATTATCTATTATGATAAAACCAGTGTGTAAGGTAAATAAAATGGAATGTTATGATGTGATATGATGTGTGTAATATTGTAATGTAAATAATTGGGGGAGATTGAAGATGTAATGGAATATGATGTTGTAGATAATAAATGTGGGGTGGTAAATTTATTTATATTACTAATGTAGGATAACAATGTATATGTTTGAAATGTGTTGTAAGGAGATTGTTTATTGATTTGCTTAGAGAATATTGATTTCCTTAATCCTAATTGAATTATGTTGATTATGGATTGCAATTGTAATTAAGGAGAATATAAGATGCTCCTTTTATCCTCAAATGCACAAATGAGAGATCCAAATTGATCAACCCAAGAAAATGGGCTAACACGCAAATGAATCAACTATTTGGAAAAGAGAATGAGAAGGATATCTTAAATTCTGTAAATTGATTGAATAGATATGCTTGATTATAGTAATTGAAAATGATAGGAAGAAGAACCAACCTTGAAATATTGCAGATCAAAGAATGCTATTTTATGAGGTTTGTAGACTGTTTCTGGAAAATATGACAGTTGATCCTGAACCAGAATGCAGAGACGAACTGTTGACGGGGTTTTGCTGATCGGGTCTGCCAACAGTCATAAATTGTCATCGGGTTCTGGAGAAATCGGCCAACTCTGCCTGCAAAGGTTGTCCGGGAAAATAAATCCTCCGGGCCTTCAAGCACTTGGGTGTCAGGTCACGACGGTGCGGGGCTCAGTTGGGAGAGGTGACTATTTTCGAGGGGGATAGCTGGTTACTTCAACTCATTCTTCCAGTGTTTCAATATAGCAAGGGTTTCCCAGAGCATTCTACACTTAGCAAATAAAATGAAAAAGATCGTGCAGGGTTAGAAACATTTCATCTAACTACAGTCATGCTGAAATGTATGGAACATCAACAATGCTCTGAAAGGCTACACTAAATACCGAAGAAATACACAACCATCAGCTATTATTTTATTAGTAGCGGGAGTAAAGAGGTCGTTAATCTACTTTAACATATCAGAGCAAAAGACATAAAGAACATCAAAAAATGAAATACCATTAACTCAGAAGCAGGGACGCTAACAACATCATTGCCAAGAATCCTTCCTTCTTCATTAATATTTAGTCCAGCAAGCACTGGTGCGTGATACAATGGTGGCTCCAAGGGAGCATCTAACTAACAGGAACAGAACAATGGATCATTGAGCTCTGCAACTTAAACTCAGGAATTACTTTTTCTATTGATATGGACAGCAAAATCATCAATTTCATCGACCCTTGAAAATGGGCCGATCTGCCTATTTATACAACTCTCTAACCCTAACCCTATTTCATTGTGCTTCAATAAAATACAATAACTGGGGGCCGGTACTACCTGTGCCACCCTACAAAAGACCTGGAGATGAAATAGGTCTGCCATGTCAGAAGAAGAATACAAGAATATACATCGGAAGAATCGGTCTCGAGAAGAGAGCCAGAGAGGAGAAAGTAGAAAGTAGGTCCCTCGAGGATCGAGGCTACATGCCTCATAAATGGGAAATGCGGTGCCCTGTCTCCAACGTGCCAGGTGTACCTTTGAATGGTGCCTCGAGAAGACCACCCTGTCAGAAACCAACTGTCGAACTGACGCCCCTTGATGTGGCCAACTACCCTCTGACAGTCTTTATTAACCACCTCTAAAAATGATCGGTCGGCCTCGGGGACCGGGACATAGATCATTTTAAAGAATAAAAAATTTTGGATCCGGGACTCTGGGATCTGGGAACTTACGTCCCCAAAAGAATAAAGAATACTCAATACTCAAGTTTCCCCTGCTCCCGGAGAAATCTCAAGGCTGCTTATTATTGTTGAAGGCCTGAAGGAGGCGGGAAATGCCATCTTCATCAATCTTTTTTAGGCTGGCCCTTCTGTGCCTGGCCACTTCAACTAGTTCCCCCAGGTCAGGAACATTATTTCTGAATTCATCTACCATCCTTGCGGCGTCATGGCCCTTAAGTACCATTTCGGTTAGTCTTGCCATCTGGGCCCCATCCATCCCGTCTGGGGATTGATATCGAGATGCCATCATTTCATCAAAATTCCCCCAAACTGACTCCTCAGAGGTATAAGTATCTGTATTAAGGGGATCGACCCTGGAAGCCTTTATTACAAAAGACTTATATAAATTGGAAGAATACTTCACTGTGTTTACCTTTTCTTGTAAGGACTCTACCAGTTGCTTGGTTACCTCCAATGTGAGGTCCAGTCTGGAGTGCTGAGCCCTTACGAAATCAAATAATTCCTCACCCAGAATTCTAGATTCAAAAATTATGTCTTCTGCGAGGGTGAGGAACTCTTTGAGCTCTGCCTTCCACGCCTGGTAATTCTCAGCGTCACTCTCCCATTGCTTAATCAGCGCTTCTGCCTAATGAATAACTTGCCAGGCCATATATAGATCTGGGAGAGTGGACGCCAGGAAATGTCGGGTGTTTCCTATCTGCAGGGTGACCCATTCATCTACTGCTTGGGCCTTCTTTTTCATTACTTGCAGGGAGTCTATGTCATTCTATGGTAATTCTTCTGATGTGGAGGTCTGTGGAGGGGCGGTGTTGATGGGTCTGGCCAGCTCAGTAAGAAACCCTATAAGGTTTGCATTATTTTCCCTTTCCACTTTAAGCCTCTTGGCCTCCTTTTCATATCGGGCTTCAACTGCCCTTGCTGCCTCCTTAAGTAAGTCCACTTCGCCTTGCTTTCCTCTTTTGCCCAGGGATACCTCTGCAACCTTGTAGTCTGTGGGGTCTGTGGTTTCTTCATCGGTGTCCAGGGGAGGTGTTGCCACAACGGCAATGGTTTCTCCACCTGGCCCAGTTCGAAGAGTATGAACAGTCTGGGCCTTCTTTGCTTTCGGCGGGGCCTGAGCTAGGGCCATAATTTCGGCCAGGGAGAGAGGGATCACCGGAGTGGATTGGGATTTTATTTTCCTACTTTCTACCAGCCATGGAGGTGGGAGATGTGGCCTTCCTGCCAGAGTTTGTTCCCCAGATTCTCTCCCGGTGTCCGGTGGCGGCTGCTCCTTTTCAACATATATTTCATCTGTTCCTCTCCCTGCTGGAACCTCTTCTGAAACAACATTCTTTTCAATTTCTATCTCCTCAGCCTGGTCTTGGATGTCAATCGATGGATCTGGACCCTGGTCGGCTTCCTTGGAAATTTCCTCTTCATGCTACTCTTTTTCTTCTTCCTCATCTGTTGGCAGTAGGGGAGGTATCGGGCCGAGATTCAGAGTTTGGGCTTCTGTGATTACCTGCCTGAAGGTTGTTCCCGGGAGTGGCCCTTGGAACATGGCAGGTGGGTTTACAGTTATTCCCGAGGGTCTGGTTCCCCCAGCGGATGCCATTTGTTCACCTAGCTTTAGTTGGTTCACTCTCAGACCTTGCATTTCTAGAGCCCCAGAGATAACCTCCGGTTCTGGCCTCTTTTCTTCTGTCTGCTGCTCTTCTTGTTCTGCAGCTTCTTGTTCTAGGTCTTCTGGGTCCATAGCCTCTTGTTCTTTCTACGGGACTCCCGTCTCCACTTGAGTGTCGTCCCCTTGTAGATTTCTGAACTCATCGGCTGCAAATAAGTCAAACTCCTCTTTCGGAGGGGGATTGGCTGTGTCTCCTGCCTGTTCTGCTTCTTTCTCCGGTTCTGGGGAACAAGAAGAAAGGATCTCCACTTCTTTGGGGAGGGATGCCTTTGGCGCTGGTTCTGCCTTAGGCTGTTGGATGTGCTTTCTCTTCCTCCAAGTAATTAAAGGTGGCCCCGCATCGGCAATTGTCGCCACTTCCATGGGATCCACCCCAGTTGCCTTCACCATTAAGGCTGCCAGCGACGGGGAAGAAGGGGGATGAATTAGTCTGGCCATGAGTGGGGGAGTGGCCAGCCTTGTTATCAATAGCTCCTTCATTTGCTGGGAGGCCACCACAGATTGCTTGATCTGTTCTTGTATAGGGACTTGTTGCGCAGAGGGGGTTGTATCTATCCCCTTTCCTTTGTCCGTGCCTTGTGAAGAAGTCCCAGCCCCCGGAGTCAATTTTGGTACCGGCTGTGGTGTTAATTTTGGTACCGATCGGGGAGCTTGGCGCATACTTCTAGGGCACACCCTTTTAAAATAGGCATAACTTCACTCAACTACTTCCCGAGTGAATTCCTCAATCGTGGGCCCCTCCTTGGCGGTTCAATCAATTACCGACAGTGCCATTTTATCAATCCCCTTTTCTTTGTATTGGGGATCTATGGTGGGGGTGGTGTCTGAGAAACCCACTGGGAATCTCTGGAGCTTCAGTTCCTGCATCATTCCATCCGTCATTGTAATATAGTGTCGACTACGCACATCTACGTCATCCTGACAATTAGCCCAGAAGTCCTCCATGTGTACGTGGTGGGGCTCCGAAGCCCGGGGCAGTGCCGTTGTGACTCGGCCACGTGGATCAAAATTCTTTCACACCAAATAGAATTCCTTTAAGTTCTAGCTTTTCAGCTCATTGTCTGCCTCCTTCACGGTGGCCAGACTGCATGTGTAATTCCCACAAGAGATGGGGAACAAGACGTTGGGGACCTTCTTGTGGGCCAAGAAGGTATGTAGCTCCATCATTTGTCGGCAATATTCTAGCAGCACGATCTTGTCCCCACAATGCTTGGGCAACGAGTAGGGTTTCTTGGAGAAGCTGGTGACCCTAATGTAGGTATGCTGCTGGAATTAGATATAGTAGTGCCCATAACTACTAACTAACTTCATCGCCTCAATGGATAGGTGGTATCTGGCATCCCGGGTGGGCGTGAGCAGATGGTAGTAAACGAACGAATCATTTACTCGATAAAAACTAGGGAAGCTGACCTCCCATTGAATCTACGGGAAATGGTCCCATGGTGCTTTTTGTCCCAGGCCAATCCTGAGAACGCCATCTGTAAGCAGGCCATTGGAGTGGCGCCTCTGTTGGGCCAAAGCCCAGAAAACATAAGAAGACATGTAGAACTTCTTCTTCTTGTTCAACTGCTGGAACTGGGAGTCGACATGATTGGAGATTATTATCGCCCAGTCAAAGAATTCTCCCTTGGTGGAGATGCCGAGGAGGAAATAGTACATCCATTTGGCGAACTCCTGGGCAGAGGGTTGCCCAAATACCCAGGCCAATGCTATCATCCCCATCTGGATGCTCTCCTTGAATTGAGAGCGGGGGATGTCTATCTTCATTCTCTTTGGGTCCCTCTTTGGGACCTTGAGCTAGTTGGTGTTCATGTACACTCAGGCCGCATTCTCCAATTGAGTGAATTGTTTCAAGGCATCAGTCCTTGTAACCATCGTGGCCCTATCAGATTGTGGGATTTCCAGGCCTGCTTGGAAAGTGGCTGGGTCGAGGGACACCAGTGGAGTGGGGTATCCCGTGGGCTCTGCTGCTGGGAGCATGACAGCCCAGACATAAGAGTTGTAGTTGGCCACCAATGTTAAGATAAGCTCTGGGGACTGCATGGAGCATGGGAAGCAAGCTGCCTGGAGGATTCTGGAACCCCCGACGTTGATCGCGAGTTTGTCTCCAGCCTGTCGCTGGATGTGCATTACCTTTACCAGGGCCTGCATTTCTGCCCAAGTTTCGACATTGGCGTCGGTCATTAGTTTTATCTTGGACTCAATCTTTGAGCCCACAATCTCATTATCTTGCACAAACTTCATGGTGAGGGGCAGCTTTGCTAGGGCCTTCTCTATTTTTGACTTTGCTGCTGCCCTGGTCTCGGTTGTGGTTGGTAATTCTGGACTTCAGGGAGGAGATGATGCGGATGCTTTAGACATGTTTGGAAGATGAAGTCCGGGAACCTGCGAGACAAAGCGACCGTCATAATATTTTATCAAAATAAAATAGTTACTTCAGGGTCCGAAGATCTTACCACCGCGCTGTTTTCTTTTCTGGAAAAGTTAGTTTTACGCAAAGGTATCCGAAAAGCAAAACACAGTAAACTTAGGATTTTCATCATATCTCCAGGTCTGGAAAATTTTATCACACTTGACGAAGACATAGGATGAGTGGTGGTAAGAGGCTCGAGGCCCAGAGAAATGACCGTTAGCAAGGAAGAATGTGAAGGTAGGTCCACGTGGGCGCTACGTGCATTGGCATTAAATAGATGTGATGGCAATGATGGCGGAGCCAACTGTCTGAACGTGCAAAAAAGGAAAGCCACTTGGCTGGAAGTAATTGCGTGTATGGGAAATAAATGAGGCTCTGACAGCCTTGATGGAGGAGAGAGAAAATTGCCTGTTTAAAATCAGCTGAGAGCCGAGTTTCAAACAGGTGGTTTTCTGCCTCATAGCAAGCTTAGAGGCAGAAAACCAGAAGCAAAGGCGACTCGACTAGCTTGTCAAGCCACCCGGAAGGATACATATAGATCTGAGGGGTATATATAGAGGACAGGGGGGTTAGACAAGGGTTATCTACATATATGCACATATATACACGAATATACACACGGGACGACTCCCGCGGGAAAACGAGACAAGGCAAAAATAGATATATACAACAATTTACATTATTTACGCAATTTATAGACTTTACAGATGAAGAACCTCTGCACAGAAGGCGGACAACCTTCTGGCAGAGCTGACCCACCAATGGGCGGAAAAACCAAAAGACAAAAGACCAGACGCGATAGAGAAATGAAACAAAATAAAAACAAAACCAGGCAAACCCAAAGAAAACCATAAAATGGAAGAAGAATAGAGAGGAGGAAAGGCAGAAACACCAACCTAAAAATGCAGAAGGAAAAGGAAGGGAGGGATTACCGAGAGAACTCTACAACAACTCGAGTCGTCAGGCTATCAAAATCACCACCATGAAGCACTTGCGTATGTCTGAGAACAACAAAAGGTGTTATGCTTTGATTATCACAAACTCTCTGCAAATGCTCTGCTAATCGCTTTGAAATTGCTCTTTAATTTACTCTAAGTGCTCGAAGGTTTTAATCATGGTAAGTGTGAAGATGACAGACAAGTCTATTTATACCCGCGGTAAAAAGTAATCCTCCTCCTTCTGGAGATCTTAGGTCAGGAAAAACCTCCGAACTCCGGGCCTGGGGATTCCTTACAATGATATTCTTAAGAACATTATAGCAAAGAATCCCGGAGTCTGGAATCTGGCTTCCGAAAAAAGACAACCTCCGGGACCGAAATCCCAGAGGAGAAAACCAAACCAAGAAAACAACACACACCGGGGAAGAAAACCCCGGAGAAAGAAAGAAAAAGGAAAAGAAAGACAAGGCAAAGCCACAACAAAAGTTAAAAAAAAGAGAAAAAAAAGGGGGACCCAACATTTTGCACACAAAATGTAGGGACGGGGATGCAGGACATAACAAATGGCGACTATCTGGGACAAATGCCTTAGCGCATTTTAGAACTATAGAATCTCTGGTTAGCACAACTGGAACAAGCCACCGCCCAAAGCGTTTGATAGGCCAAAAGCAGCATATCTGAGAGAACCCGACCATATAGGAGTCAGTCCGTAGCCTTTCATCAGTGGTGTCGTGTGTGCTTTTAAAGGAAATCAAGCCGATGACCTCTGGGAGGAATAGAGAAGAGGTACTAACTACATCAAACCAGTCATCAATTCGCTCGTTTCCCCCCGGAGACCGAAGTTCTATCCCGCTTTTCTCTTATTATTTTATTTGTTTCTGGGTGGGGAAGGCGGTACTTCTTTCACCATTAAGCTTAAGCTCAGCTAATTTTAATGGCGGTACTTCTTTCACCTATACACCTATATTTAGATGTTTGAAGAGAGGATAAAACTCCAGACCTGGAAAGAATTCTGTTAGATTTTCAGATGTGGGTCAACCAATCAGTACAGCCGATCTACCCCTGACGCGTCCGATTACTTGTTCCTTATATTATTTGTGTTCACTAATTGCCAGACTCCCAGAGACAACACCCAATGGAGATTGCTCAAAATGTGCAATAGCCTGTAAAACAATCCTGAAAACTGGGCTGATTCCACTGTGCTAAAGATAGATTCTAAATTTCACCATGCCATAGACATCATACCAGAGGCTAGAGTTATGTGAAGCATTCCAATTCTTGCAAGACGGAACAAAACACCAGGACCGAAAGAAAACTGAAAGCGAAAACAAAGACAACAAAAACAAAAAAAGGGGGGACTACCCCGGAGGACAGTCGACAAGACTATTTACAAGGAAGGGTATTTCGCAACGAGGCACTCAGAAGAGATATTTACAAGCGGATATTTACATGTAATACAACTTCAGACAAAATTACCCTTATTCGAAGTAATGTTTGAGAAACTGTCTGTTAACATGAAATGTGACAGGTTCTTCAGTCAAGGTGTTAAGGTGGTAAGTATTTCCCCCGCAGATTTCTAAAATTAAGTATGGTCTGAGCCAGAGTCGTTGGAACTTGGTATGCTTTCCTTTCTTCTCCCGGGCCTTGTCCCACAACAGGACCAGATCCGAGATCTGAAAAGCCTTGTATTGGGCTCTTCTGTCAAACCATCATTTTACCACTGCTTGATGACACGCAAAGTGTTCAAGGGCCGCGTCTCGCTGTTCTTCCATTCGCACCAGATTCAAAAGTTGAACCTCCACAATGTTGTCCCTGCTGCTAAATTCCTGCATAAACTGTAAAACTGGGATCTGTAAGTTGACTGGGAATACAGGGTTCTGACCATAAACCAGGTGGAATGGGGATGTCCCTAGGGCAGCCTTAATATGAATACGATCTGCCCAGAGGGTGAATTTCAACTTTTGATGCCAATCCCAGGGATTCTGTTCTAACAAATGTTTGATCACTTCAAGTAGATTCTTATTTGTTGATTCAACAACGCCATTCCCCTAGGGGTAATAGTTGCTGGAGAACTTCAGTGTGATCTTTCGATTGTAGGTCCATTCAAGTAATTGTACCAAAGAAAATGCTGGACCATTGTCACATACTAAAGCAAAGGGCATTCCAAACCTTGTGACGATGTTTTCTTCCAAAAACTTGATAACTACGTCTGCCCTGTTATTTTTGCAGGGTATAGCTTCAGTCCACCGAGTACAGTAATCAGTCGCAGTAAGGATATATCAGTGATTGGCAGATGAGTTGGGGTTGATTTCCCTGATGAAGTCAAATGCCCACTGGGAAAAGGGTCTAGCCTCATAGACTGGTTGCAGAGGCATGGCTGGGTTACGCTCACGATGCGCTGTAGTTTGACAAGTATGGCATTTCCTAACATGAGCGTAGATGTCTTTGAATATGCAGGGCCAATAATATCTAGCCTGAAGTATCTGATGGGCAGTGGCATCAATTGAGCCATGCCCAGTTCCAAACTTTCCGTGGAATTCATCAATTATTTTCACAGCTTGGTCTCTGTCAATGCATCGAAAGTACACTCCCTCGTAGTTCCTGCGGTAAAGCACAGAGTTTTTGATCATGAAATGGGCACTTTTCATCTGTAAGGCACGACATTTTTGGGGAGGTAATCCCTCTGGAAATTTGTTGTTTAGTAACAAGTACACCAAATCGGTATACCACGGGTCTTGAGTAATGGACTCCACTGTATAAGTTTGACATTCTATGTGGGGAGTCTCTTCTGCCATTGCTCGACTTAGTCCCTGGCCTCAGACTATTTTCATGGGCTGCATTTCTAAGTCATATTCCTGGAGGATGGCCATCCATTTCCCCTGCCTCTCGCCCAATTCACTCTGCATCAGCAGAGACTTGACGGCCTGGTCTGGAATGATAGCATGTACTTTTCTCCAGAGAATATAATGCCATAATTTCTTCACGGCGTGAACTAGAGCAAAGGCCTATTTTTTTAGTGATGAATACCAGACTTCGGCATTCTTAAAGGGGGAACTCATGAAAGCTATTGGTCGTTCTTCCCCTTCAACCTTTTGGGTCAACACTGCCGCGGCAGAATGCGGTGAAGCAAACGAATAAATGTAAAACGGGAGGGAGTAGTCCCGATTAGCCAGGATAGGTGCCTCCGTTATGGTCTGTTTGATCTGGGTGAACACCCGCTTTGCTTCAGGACTACACTCAATTTTGGTATCCTTTTTCATCATTTAATTGAGTGGTTTAACTATTTCTACGAATCCCATGATGAATCGTCACACAAAGTTGATTTTTTCAAAGAAGGATCGCATTTCTTTCTTGCTGCCAGGCATCTCTAAATTTAGCAATGCTTCAACTCTATCGGGGTCTATGGATATACCCTTCTCAGAGACAATATGCCCTAGCAACTTCCCTTCGGTGACCTCGAATATGCACTTCTTAGGGTTGAGGGATATTCCGTACCGGCGACACCTCTCACAGATCTGAGCGAGGTGGGCGAGATGATCACGCCTGTCCTGGGAAAAGATGGTCAAATCATCCATGTAGATGATTATGCATCGGTTCATGAGGCCCTCGAATGCAATGTCCATGGCCTTTTGAAATGTGGCCCCCGTATTGATTAGGCCGAAGGGCATTCTTCTATACGCAAACGTTCCCCATTTGGTGGTAAATGTTGTTTTCTCTCTATCTTCATACTTGACCATGACCTGGTTGTATCCCGAATATCCATCCAAGAAAGACATCATCTGGGATCCATTTACTATCTGCAACACCTCATCCAACAAGGGGAGAGGGTGGTTATCTTTCTTGGAGGCCTTGTTTAGATTTCAGAAATCCACACAAAGGCAGATCTCACCATTTTTCTTTCTGACAGGAACCAGGTTGGAAACCCACGTAGTGTGTCAGATTGGAAAGATAATCTGAGCTGACAGCAGTTTTTCTACCTCTTGACGAATTAGAGGCTCTATCAGGGGGTTGACTGGTCTTTGCTTTTACCGAAAGGGCTTAGCGTTAGGTTTCAGGGGAATGGTATGGGTCATGATGGATGTGTCATATGTCTTTAAGTCTTCATAACCCCAGGCAATTACGTCGATGTATTCTCAGAGAGCCACAAGAATCTTCTCCTTTTCCTCAGGGGAGTAGGAGGTACCAATGTGAATGATCTTCTCTTTTCCAGGCTGACCAATGTTAACCTTTTCAAAATTTCCTCCCTCAGAGGAGGATGACACCTTCTCATGGGCCTAAGGGTCTGAGTCAAAGATTCGTTCTAATGCAACCATCCCCTTAGGGATGGTGTTAGTGGGCAAGTCCATGATCCCATCGTCTTCATCACTTTGCCCAGTATCATCATGGTCTCATTCTTCCACTATTTGATCTTCAAAGACACCAACATTCGCCATGAAGGCCAAGATATGTTGATCATCCTCAAAAACCTGAAAGTGGGTGATATTATCTGGAATGGAGGGGGTGGGGACCATCTCAACTGAAAATCTTCAGAGTCGTGAGCCGGCCATCGGCTCAAGTGTGCTGGCAGAAACGGCTAGGGCATCCGGGACATAGTTCCGCTGTTGAGGAATGAGATCAATGCCAAAGGTATCAAAATCCTCGATAAGGCTCCAAGCCCGGTTGCGGTATGCGGCCAGCCTTTTGTCATGACATGTGTATTGACTCCGGACTTGTTTAACAACCAATTCTGAATCACCCAGAGCCCGGAGGCGGGTGATACCTTTCCTTAATGCGAATAGGAGTACAAAGACCAAAGCCTCATACTCCATGACATTGTTCGTATAGTTGAACTGTAGCCTGTAGGATGCGAGGAAGGATTTCCCTCGCGGGTTGATTAGTTCTACCCCAGCCCCACAACCTTGTTTGGATCGGGACCCATCGAAATTCAGGGTCCATAAGTCATTATTTGTAATCTGGGGTTGGGGAAGGGGGTTTCCCATTGGATTACCGCTGGGAGACTTGGGGATTTTCTCCCAGACTATCGGCGTGGCAGTAGGATTTACCTCTGGAGGTGTTTGGACTTGGGTACTGGGTCCGGGAGAATCAGTTGTGCATTCATTTCAGAAAGTATCAAGTTGTCGGTCAGCGATCGAGAGACATGGTTCACACTCAAGCTCTAAATGCTTTTGGTAGTGTACTCAGCACCAAGTGCCAGATAGGAGTGTGGCAGGGGTTGCCTCAGTGCCTTGTGAGTTGACTTCAGTTCTCACCTTTTCTTCTAAGTCTTGGGCTCTCTGTAGCACGACGCGATCCTCTCCGGGGATGAAATTGAATGTTAAGATTTCAAGAGGGCGGTATACCCCCAGAAAAGCCTTGGAGAAGAGGACTTCATTAACCCTCCCAACTTTGGTAAGGGCTTGTTTCATCCAGGGTTCGCTTTTGACCTGGATCTTGTTTGATTCTCCTTCTCACGGAAGCCATAAGTGGGTGAAGTCGGTCAAAAAGTATCCATTTAAGGACTTAGACCAATTCTGACTTAGTAACATCCCGTAGGTTTTTGGGATGTCCACCACTTGGATGTCAATGATGCTGGCTATCCTGGGGTCCTGGATAAGGTGTATCCGGACGTTCTTCAATTCTCCCACCATTTTTACAGCAGTTTTATCCAGCTAGATTACTGCGTCATTAGATGGGGTAGGGTGGAGTCCGAGCTTCTGAAAAATAGACAAGGGCATGATGTTACCCGAAGCTCCAGAATCTACTAAGCAGTTGTGTATATTTTTGCCATAAATGTTCAGGCCTAGTAGGAAGGGAGGGTCCTCATTATTCCCCTGGAAGACAGCCGCATTAGCATCTTCGAAACAGATGGTCTTGGGTGGGCGGCTAATGGCCTCTGAGTTTCCCAAGAGCTTCAGAAGAGACTTCTTCTACTCAAGACAATTTAGCAAAACCTCCATTAAGGTCATGGAGGTGGTGGTCTTCTCTAACACCTTCGTGATATCGAACCTTCCCCCCGGGAACAGGTGATTTTCCTCGGCGAGGTCTTTCGCTTGGTTAGGGGTAGGGATTTTTGGAGGGACGGGTCGGTCAGTTGCGTTGCTCCGGGGAGGGGGAGTATCTTTGGTAGGAGGTATGGGCATGTGAGCTAGTCCTTTACCAGCCTGACTCTGAGTATTGTATGGGGTCCACGGGTTAGTAAAGGCGTTGGCCTCAAAGGGCAGAATGGATTCATCAAAGAATCCCAGCAATTCAGACTCTTCTTCATCTTCCCTAGAAGTTCTAAAGAAGATGGTGTCACAGGTGAAGGCACTGTGGGTTTGCTCTTTGACAAGGGGCTCCAGGGGAGCGGTATCGTGTGATTGCTGCCTGTCCAACTGGGAGATCATTATAACTTTCTCCAAAGTGGCACAATTCACCTCATTGTGCGAACCTGTGTCGTGTAGTCTACACCAGTTAGTCATGGGCTGGAAGTCTATGACTGGTGTAAAATGGGATGGTCCAGCGCTATTTTGGTTGGCATTTTGGTTCGGAGGTGGGCCTCTGGTGTTAGTGTTATTGTTCCACTGTTGCTGATTGGGCCTAGGCCCGTTGTTAAAGTTTCTTCCCTTGGCATTGTTGTTTCATTGGCTAGAGAAGATATTTCCCCTCTAGGAATTTGAATTTTGGGGTGCGTAGGACCCTGCCTTCAGTTGACCCATATCCATAGTCAAAGTGGACAGCATTCGCTAGAGGGATTCGACCTCGGCAGTCAACTGAGTGTTAGCGTCACAATGAGATGGCTGTGGTTGTTGTTGGCTTCCTGGGAAGGTAGCAGTATTAGCCAGAGTCGAGGGCGGCAGTCCCCCAGTCGTAGATGACTGGAAGAAAGGCACTCCGGACGATTGTGTCTGAGTCTGTTGTGTCTGCTGGGGTTGATTACAAGGGAAGACTTCTAGACCTGGCATTATCTAGGTCTGGGCTAGGTAAACATATCATGCCTGTTGGTCTATCAAAGGTGGCGGAGGATTCACCGCCATTGAGGGGGCACCTATTGCCAGATTGGGATCATTATATCCGCCGACATATGTGGTTCTGCCAGGGATCATATTGAAGGGTGTGTTCTGCCCAATCCCGCTCGGGGATTTATTGAGACCACGAGACAGCTCTAAGGCCAAGTTGTAGACTTTTTCCAGAGTGTCCCGGTCACCCGTGGTGGTTTTTCTCCAGAGGAGAGTGGCAACGAATGGGTCCATTGCGTTAAGATAAGTCTATATGGTCACATCTGGGGATGGAATGAAGGGGCCCGTGCATCGTTTCAGGGCCCGCTGGAACCTATGGTTGAATGTTGCAAGAGGTTCATTGGGCTCCTTCCTAATAGAGATGAACTAGCTGTGGGACCAAGCTGGGTCCACGTGCACATGAAAGGCAGCCAGAAAGGCGTCCTCCATGTCCTGCCAAGTGTTTATGGAGTTGGCGGGAAAATTTAAGTACCAGTTCAACTCGCTTTGTCCTAGGGACAAGGGGAACATGTGGGTCAGAACATCTTCATGCTAGATTCGGTGTCGGTTCATAGCATCTTTGTATGCCTGTAAATGTTTTTCTACAATCCGTGAGCCTAAGTGCTCATATCGCAGGCAAATCTTCTCTGGGTGAGAGGGTAAATCATTGGTTGCACCTGGAAAAGTGCCCATTGGGGACCCATTGTTTCTGAAATATGTAGCCATTAGGAGAACTATATGTTGGGTAGTTTGGGTACTGGTTCCCGAGATCGTCTGGGGAGTTTGAGTATTCAGGGGTATGGTAGACCCCTAGATAATAGTGGCTGGTAGGACTTTCGATGTCTGCTTCTTTCGAGCAAGAGGCTCAAGTTTGACAAACCTTCTGAGATTCGGGGCAGACCTAAGGACTCTTTCAAATTTAGCTGGAGAAAAGGACCCAATCCCACTAAAGGCTTGTCTCCTAAAACTACAACTCGGGGAACCCTCAGGAGGTGTAAAATCAGAATCTCTAGGAGGGGATAAGTTCATGCCCTCCTTCTAGCGCCAGTTTCTGTTGATGGGGTTTTGCTGACCGGGTCTGCCAACAGTCATAAGTTGTCACCGGGTTCCGGGGAAATCGTCCAACTCCGCCTGCAAAAGTTGTCTAGGGAAATAAATCCTCCGGGCCTTCAAGCACCTAGGTTTCGGGTCATGACAGTGCGGGGCTCGGTTGGGAGAGGTGACTATTTTTGAGGGGGATAGCTAGTTACTTCAACTCATTCTTCCAGAGTTTCAATATAGCAAGGGTTTCCCAGAGCATTATACACTTAGCAAATAAAATGAAAAAGATCCTGCAGGGTTAGAAACATTTCATCTAACTACAGTCATGCTGAAATGTCTGGAACATCAACAATGCTCTGAAAGGCTACACTAAATACCGAAGAAATACACAACCATCAGCTAGTATTTTATCAGTAGCGGGAGTAAAGAGGTCGTTAATCTACTTTAACATATCAGAGAAAAGGACATAAAGAACATCAAAACATGAAATACCATTAACTCAGAAGCAGGGATGCTAACAACATCATTGCCAAGAATCCTTCCTTCTTCATTAATATTTAGTCCAGCAAGCACTGGTGCGTGATACAATGGTGGCTCCAAGGGAGAATTTAACTAACAGAAATAGAAGAATGGAGCATTGAGCTCTGCAACTTAAACTCAAGAATTACTTTTGCTATTGATATGGACAACAAAATTATCAATTTTGCCAACCCTTGGAAATGGGCTGATCTGCCTATTTATACAACTCTCTAACCGTAACCCTATTTCATTGTGCTTCAATAAAATACAATATCTGGGGGCTGGTACTACCTGCGCCACCCTACAAAAGACCTGGAGACGGAATAGGTCTGCCACGTCAGAAGAAGAAGGCAAGAATATACATCAGAAGAATCGGTCTTGAGAAGAGAGCCAGAGAGGAGAAAGTAGAAAGTAGGTTCCCCGGGGACCGAGGCTACATGCCTCATAAATGGGAAATGCGGCGCCCTGTCTCCAACGTGCGAGGTGTACCTTTGAACGGTGCCTCAAGAAGACCACCCTGTCAGAAACCAACTGCCGAACCGACGCCCCTTGATGTGGCCAACTACCCTCTGACAGTCTTTATTAACCACCTCTAAAAATGACTGGTCGGCCTCGGGGACCGGGACACAGATCATTTTAAAGAATACAAAATTTTGGATCCGGGACTTCAGGATCTGGGAACTTACGTCCCCAAAAGAATAAAGAATACTCAATACTCAAGTTTGCCTGGCTCCCAGAGAAAGCTCAAGGCTGCTTATTATCATTGAAGGGCTGAAGGAGGCGGGAAATGTCATCTTCAGCAATCTTTTTTAGGCTAGCCCTTCTGTGCCTGGCCACTTCAACTAGTTCCCCCAGGTCCAAAACATTATTTCTGAATTCATCCGCCATCCTTGCGGCATCATGGCCCTTAAGTACCATTTCGGTTAGTCTTGCCATCTGGGCCCCATCCATCCCGTCCGGGGATTGATACCGAGATGCCATCATTTCATCAAAATTCTCCAAAACTAACTCCTTGGGGCTATAAGTATCTGTATTAAGGGGATCAGCCCCGGAAGCCTTTATTACAAAAGACTTATATAAATTACAAGAATACTTCACTGTGTTTACCTTTTCTTGTAAGGACTCTACCAGTGGCTTGGTTACCTCCAATGTGAGGTCCAGTCTGGAGTGCTGAGCCCTTACAAAATCAAATGATTCCTCACCCAGAATTCTGGATTTAGAAATTATGTCTTCTCTCAGGGTGAGGAGCTCTTCGAGCTCTGCCTTCCACACCTTGTAATTCTCGGCATCACTCTCCCATTGCTCAATCAGCACTTTTTCCTAGTGAATAACCTACTGGGCCATATATAGATCTGGGAGAGTGGACGATAGGAAACGCTGTGTGTTTCCTATCTGCAGGGCGACCCATTCGTCTACTGCTTGGGCCTTCTTTTTCATTACTCACAGGGAGTCTATGTCGCTCTGCGGTAATTCTTTTGATGTGGAGGTCTATGGAGGGGAACCGTTGATGGGTCTGGCCAGTTCAGTAAGCAACCTTATAAGGTTTGCATTCTTTTCCCTTTCCAATTTAAGCCTCTGGGCCTCCTTTTCATATCGGGCTTCAACTGCCCTTGTTGCTTCCTTAAGCAAGTCCACTTCGCCTTGCTTTCCTCTTTTGCCCAGGGATACCTCTACAACATTGTAGTCTGCGGGGTCTGCGGTTGCTTCATCGGCATCCTAGGGAGGTAACGGTCTAGGCCTTCTTTTCTTTCGGCGGGGCCTGAGCTAGGGCCATCATTTCAGCCAGGGAGAGAGGGATCAACGGAGCAGATTGGGCTTTTCTTTTCCTACTTTCTACCAGCCATGGATGTGGGAGAGGTGGCCTTCCTGCCAGAGTTTGTTCCCCAGATTCTCTCCCGGTGTCTGGTGGCGGCTGCTCTTTTTTGACATATATTTCATCTGTTCCTCTCCCTGTCGGAACCTCTTTTGCAGCAACATTCTTTTCAATTTCTATCTCCTCAGCCTGGTCCTGGATGTTAATCGATGGATCTGGACCCTAGTCGGCTTCCTTGGGAATTTCCTCTTCATGCTGCTCTTTTTCTTCTTCCTCATCTGTTGGCAGTAGGGGAGGTTTTGGGCTGAGATTCAGAGTTTGGGCTGTTGTGATTACCTGCCGGAAGGTTGTTCCCAGGAGTGGCCCTTGGAACATGGTGGCTGGGTTTACAGTTATTTTTGGGGGTCTGGTTCCCCCAGTGGATGCCATTTGTTTGCCTAGCTTTAGTTGGTCCACTCCCAGACCTTGCATTTCTGGAGCCCCAGAGATAACCTCCGGTTCTGGCCTCTTTTCTTCTGTCTGCTACTCTTCTTGTTCTGCAGCTTCTTGTTCCAGGTCTTCTGGGTCCACAGCCTCTTGTTCTTTCTCCGAGACTCCCATCTTCGCTTGTGTGTCATCCCCTTGCAGATTTCCAAACTCATCAGCTACAAATAATTCAAACTCCTCTTCCAGAGGGGGACTGGCTAGGTCTCCTGCCTGTTCTGCTTCTTTCTCTAGTTCTGGGGAACTAGAAGAAAGGATCTCCACTTCTTTGGGGACGGATGCCTTCAGCGCTAGTTCTACCTTAGGCTGTTGGATGTGCTTTCTCTTCCTCCAGGTAATTAAAGGCGGCCCCGCATTGACAATTTCTACCACTTCCATGGGATCCACCCCAGTTGCCTTCACCATTAAGGCTGCTAGTGATAGGGAAGAAGGGGGACGAATCAGTCCGGCCATGAGTGGGGGAGTGGCCAGCCTCATTATCAACTGCTCCCTCATTTGCTGGGAGGCTGCCACAGATTGCTTGATCTATTCTTGTATAGGGACTTGTTGCGCAAAGGGGGTTGTATCTATCCCCTTTCCTTTGTCCACGCCCTGTGAAGAAGTCTCAGCCCCCGGAGTCAATTTTGGTACCCGCTGTGGTGTTAATTTTGGTACCGATCGGGGAGCTTGGTGCATACTCCCGGGGCACACCCTTTTAAAATAGGCGTGACTTCATTCGACTACTTCCTGAGTGAAGTCCTCAATCATGGGCCCCTCCTGGGTGGCCCAATCAATTGCCAGCAGCGCCATTTTATCAATCCCCTTTTCTTTGTACTGGGGATCTATGGTGGGGGTGGTGTCTGAGAAACCTGCTGGAAATCTCTAGAGCTTCAGTTTCTGCATCATTCCGGCCATCATTCTAATATAGTGGTAGCTACGCACATCCACGTCATCCTGGAAATCAGCCCAGAAGTCCTCCATGTGTACTTGGTGGGGCTCCGAAGCCTGGGGCAGTGCCGTTGCAATTTGGCCACACGGATCAAAATTATTTCGCGCCAAATAGAATTCCTTTAAGTTGTAACTTTTCTACTCATTGTCCGCCTCCTTTGCGGCGGCCAGACTGCATGTGTAATTCCCACAGGAGATGGGGAACGAGACGTTGGGGACCTTCTTGTGGGCCAAGAAGGTATGTAGCTCCATCATTTGCTGACAATATTCCAGCAGCACGATCTTGTCCCCACAATGCTTGGGCAACAAGTAGGGTTTCCTGGAGAAATCGGTGACCTTAATGTAGGTATGCTACTGGAATTAGATATAGTAGTGCCCATAACTACTAACTAACTTCATCGCCTCAGTGGATAGGTGGTATCCGGCATCCCGGGTGGGCGTGAGCAGATGGTAGTAAACGAATGAATCATTTACCTGACAGAAACTGGGGAAGCTGGCCTCCCATTGAATCTGTGGGAAATGGTCCCACGGTGCTTTTTATCCCGGGCCAATCCCGAGAATGCCATCTATAAGTAGGCCATTGGAGTGGGGCCTCTATTGGGCCAAAGCCCAGAAAACATAAGAAGACATGTAGAACTTCTTCTCGTTCAACTGTTGGAATTGGGAGTCGACATGATTGGAGATTATTGTCACCCAGTCGAAGAATTCTCCCTTGGTGGAGATGCCGAGAAGGAAATAGTACATCCATTTGGCGAACTCCTGGGCGGAGGGTTGCCCAAATACCTGGGCCAATGCTATCATCCCCTTCTGGATGCTCTCCTTGAATTCAGAGCGGGGGATGTCTATCTTCATTCTCTTTGGGTCCCTCTTCAGGACCTTGAGCCAGTTGGTGTTCATGTACACCCGGGCCGCATCCTCCAATTGAGTGAATTGTTTCAAGGCATTAGTCCTTGTAACCACCGTGGCCCTATCAAATTGTGGGATGCCCAGGCCTGCTTAGAAAGTGGCTGGGTCGAGGGACACCAGTGGAGTGGGGTATCCCGTGGGCTCTGTGGCTGCGAGCATGACAGCCTAGACAGAAGAGTTGTAGTTGGCCGCCAATGTTAAGATAAGCTCCGGGGACTACACGGAGCATGGGAAGCAAGCTGCCCGAAGGATTCTGGAACCGTCGACGTTGATCGTGAGTTTGTCTCTAGCCTGTCGCTGGATGTGCATTACCTTTACCAGGGCCTGAATTTCTGCCCAAGTTTCAACATTGGCGTCGGTCATTAGTTTTACCTTGGACTCAATCTTTGAGCCCACAATCTCATTATCTTGCACAAACTTCATGGTGAGGGGCATCTTTTCCAGGGCCTTCTCTATTTTTGACTTTGTTGCTGCCCTGGTCTCGGTTATGGTTGGTAATTCTGGACTTCCGGGAGGAGATGATGCAGATGATTCAGACATATTTGGAAGATGAAGTCCGGGAACCTGCGAGACAAAGCGACCGTCAGAATATTTTATCAAAATAAAATAGTTACTCCGGGGTCCGGAGATCTTACCACCGTGCCGTTTGCTTTTCCTGAAAAGTTAGTTTTACGCAAAGGTATCCGAAAAGCAAAACACAGTAAACTTAGGATTTTCATCATATCTCCGGGTCTGGAAAATTTTATCACACTTGACGAAGACATAGGATGAGTGGTGGTAAGAGGCCCGAGGCCTGGAGAAATGACCGTTAGCAAGGAAGAATGTGAAGGCAGGTCCACGTGGGTGCCACGTGCGTTGGCATTAAATAGATGTGATGACAATGATGGCGGAGCCAACTGTTCGAACGCGCGAAAAGGGAAAGCCACTTGGCTGGAAGTAATTGCGCGCATAGGAAATAAATGAGGCTCTAACAGCCTTGATGGAGGAGAGAGAAAACTGCCTGTTTGAAACTGGCCGAGAGCCAAGTTTCAAACAGGTGGTTTTCTGCCTCGTAGTAAAGGTGACTCGACCAGCTTGTCAAGCCACCTGGAAGGATACACATAGAGCCAAGGAGTATATATAGAGGATGGGGTGGATACACAAGGGTTATCTACATATATGCACATATCTACACAAATATACACACGGGACGACTCCCACGGAAAAACCAAACAAGGCAGAAATAGATACATACAACCATTTACATTATTTACGCAATTTGCAGACTTTACAGACGAACAACCTCTGCACAGAAGGCGGACAACCTTCTGACAGAGCCGACCAATAAACGGGTGGCAAAACCAAAAGACAAAAGACCAGATGTGACAGAGAAACAAAATGAAATGAAAACAAAACCAGGCAAACCCAAAGAAAACTAGAAAATGGAAGCAAAATAGAGAGGAGTAAAGGCAGAAACACCAACCTGAAAATGCAGAAAGCGGAGGAAGGGAGGGATTACCGAGAGAACTCTGCAACAAATCAAGTCGTTAGGCTGTCAAAATCACCACCACGAAGCACTTGCGTATGTCTGAGAACAATAGAAGGTGTTATGCTTTGATTATCACAAACTCTCTGCAAATGCTCTGCTAATCACTTTGAAATTTCTCTTTAATTTGCTCTAAGTGCTCGAAGGTTTTAATCATGGTAAGTGTGAAAATGATAGACAAGTCTATTTATACCCACAGTAAAAAGTAATCCTCCTCCTTCTGGAGATCTTAGGTCAGGCGAAACCTCCAGACTCCGGGCCTGAGAATTCCTTACGATGATATTCTTAAGAACATTATAGCAAAGAATCCCGGAGTCTGGAATCCGGCTTCCGACAAAATACAACCTCCGGGACCGAAATCCCGGAGGAGAAAACCAAACCAAGAAAACAACACACACCGGGGAAGAAAACCCCAGAGAAAGAAAGCAAAAGGAAAAAAAAGACAAGGCAAAGCCACAGCAAAAGAAAAACAAAAGAAAAAAAAAGGGGGACCCAACATTTTGCACACAAAATGTAGGGACGGGGATGCAGGGCATAACACGAACAAAACCCAAAAATATTTTTCCGTTCCGATGTTGTCTTATGAAAAATTTCAACCTTGACCCACAAATGTCACCCCTGACCCAATAATGTCGACCCTAACCTGCACAGGTTTGACAAAAAATCTGTTCGCGTCGTCTGCAAGAAAGCTGAAAAGGGTATCCAGATCTGGTCTCAAAACTACAATCCTGAACCTGTATCTGCAAGAAAAAGATTTTTTTTTTTGTTGTGGAGGAGGGGTTTGCCTTAGTCAAACCCCGATTTAGGAATTAACCTTGAAATCAATAAATTACAGAATACTAGCAAGTAGTATAATTAAATCTAACAATGAAGCTATGATATTCAATGGATATGTAATTGCAATTCAAATGTAAGTAAGTATGAAAGTATAAAAGCATGAATTCAATAGAAACCATAAACCTCCATGATTGTATGCTTGAAATCCACTTGAAGAGGTGATGAAGGAGTCTTGAAGATGCACAAAGGATCTTGAAGGAAGATCACACCATCATGATGGCTTGATCTAGGGTTTGAATGATGAATTTTGAATGCTTGAACCAAATCCCTTCAAAGGCTTGAAATCTTGAATCCTTGATCTTCAATGGAGAACTTGAATGATTGGGAGGAAGACTTGAACACCTTGAGAGCTTGGAAACAATGGATTCTTGAACAAAATATTGATTAGAGCTTTTTGCACTTGGAAGACTTAGAGGAAATGAGCGAAAAATGCTTGCTTTTATATGAAATTAGGGCACAATATTCTAAGGAGGTTGACATAGGATAATTAAATTATAATTAGACCCATCCCCTTAGAAAAGGACCTATATTAAATATAATTTAGAAATCAGCACTTTGGAACCCGAAACAGCCTACCCGGAAGTGAGAAAATTGAATTTTTGAAGACCTTCGACAGCTGACAAGTTTCCTAATTTGAAAGGGGGACCCAGGTCAAGGTCGAGGTCAACCTTGACCTAGGTTAGGGTTGAGGTCAACCCT
>MU227380.1:623191-642545 GCA_018584345.1 Thuja plicata | reverse complement strand
TAGGTCAAGGTCAAGGTCAACCTTTACCCAGGGGGTCAGAACCCCTAGAAAATATGCCAAGTGGGGTAGAAGGTGCCCGGAGAGGCCCAATCACGGTCCTAAACAGGAATAGAAGTAGGGGATGATGTAGAAATGGGAGGATGATATGATGGAGGTCAAAAACACATCCCTTGAGGAGGGCTAAATGTTCTTAACATGGAAGTGCTTCCATTTTTAGATGATACACAGTGCAATAAACATTTCCAAGAATCCAGTCATGCATTCCAAGACTAAACACATTGCAATCAAGTATCATTATTTAAGAGAACAAGTTCAAGAAAAAGAGGTGATACTTGAGTATGTGCAATATAAAGAACAATTGGCCGATATCTTCACCAATCCACTACCCAAGGATATATTTGAGTACTTGAGAAAAAGACTAGGGGTCAAACCCTTATCTCCTAGTCAGTAAAAGACTGAAGGCTGCATCAACCTATATATTATCAAAATATCATTCATGTTGATGCAAGCAACAAGATGAACTTCAAAGCTACATCTATATACAGAAAGGTATATATCAGAACCGAGCGCCAGATCATATTGATGTATTGCTAATGGGTAAGGGAAATTCAAGGCATATATTATAGATCGAGAGAAAAGATCACTTGACATTAATGTCAGATATCTCTGAGATATTTGTTTGGCATTGTTGTCAAAGGGAGAAAGTTTCCATATTAACACAGTCTTCAAAAAAAAAAAAAAAAGATTATCCATTATCAGATTACTCCAACAGGGATAGATCATATCCATAGGGAGAGTTGCTGACAAAAGACAGAGACATCAAACAAAAAGAACAATCAAAAGAGGGATATTAACACAAGGGAAGGATGCAACACATCAAAAGAAGAAACACAGAAAGCTGCAACAATCAAATCTAAGCTAACACAAAGCTTACCGGTGGTTAGACATTTTTATCGGTTATCAAAACAAATTGTTTGGTAATTTGATGAATGTCAACTGTTATATTTCATATTATATTAGAAATAGTATAGTGTGATAATATAGTATGTTACCATCAATGCCAAAGGGAGAGATTAATGACATGTAACTGATTGAATGTTTGATAATGTTATGTTGAAGATAATGCAAGGCATTAAATCAGTTAATGGTTTGTATTGTCATTGATGTCAACTTGATATCATCTGTACGGTCATGTACATAATGCCAAAGACTTCAGAGAATCAATGAAACAAAGGTTATGCTCTCAAGAATGCATAAAAGTCAATTATTCACTAAGTGACAGACAACACCGACGGAGTGCACACCATCGATAAAGCCAGAAAAGAAAAAGTCAAAGTGATACTCGACGGGAAGAAGACATTGTTGCCCGACGTAGCAAAATCCAACGATGCCTGATGGATGGAGATCCCGAAGATGACTAGAGTCATACCGACGAAACTGGCAGTTGTCACCGATGACTAACTGTAGAATTAAGCGACAGAACATAGAGTTAAGAAAATGACAAAATATCTAGTTGACAGAGCTTAAGGATAGACTTAACTTGTTGTTTTATTTGTTTTATTCGACCAGAGTTAAGTAACTGATTTAAAGAAGATTTGTACAGTTGGTAAGAATATAACTACAAAAAAAATTAGGGGTTATGCTGTAAATCAGATTGGCTGGATTATTTTTCACGCCAAGAATCAAGAATTAAAGAATATCATGTCTATATAAGAGACAAGATTAATTCATTTACGAATGGGATTAAGGGGAGTGAATCGAAAGAGGATGCTGAAGAGAAACTGATGAAGGATAAATTTCATACAGTCCTGATCAATCAAGCTGAAGGAGAGCTACATAATCCTATGCAATCAAGCTGAAGGAGAGCTACATAATCCTATGACACCGATGAACAGTGAAGCACAACATCACAGAGCAGAAAGTGTGGAGCAAAAAGAATTGAATTGATACATTGATCAGAGAGGTATTGTACTTAAATAGATCTAAAAATCTGCAATTCAAGTTGCATTAGAAACAGGTCTTTGTGTTTCAGTTTAACCATTGAAGCATCAAGTCCCTTAACAGAGTAGGACTTAACAGTCTTTTATATATTGAGGTACATCCCAAGGAGTGCCAAAAAGGTTTATTCATGAAAGTAGCACTAGATTTGCCTAAAGCCTATTGACAGTCTAAGAAGGAGACTGATTTAAGGATGGTAGCAAACTGAGTTTCCCGATACTAAGTGACAACCTCTATGTATAAAATCCTCTAACAAGGTCACACCTAACAGTGTGTTTGTAACCTTTAACAGGGTTGGCTCCTAACAGGGCTCACTTCAGAAGAGTGAAAATTTGGGCTACTAGTCCCAGTGGTTTTTTTTCCCTTAACAGGGTTTCCACGTTAAAATCCATGTGTTATGTGTGTATGGTTTATTACTTTATTGTTTTACATTTCACCTATGCATTTCTGGATTGATTGGTGTACTCTTCACTGCTTATTGGTTATCAAAGAGAATAAGGACAGACAAATAAAACTGACAAACAATTAATTATTATAAATATTTCATGACATGCATCTTATGGGGACTTAATAATCTGAGATTTATTTTATTGGTGGTTAGTGATTAAAGGATAAAAATTTAAGGCCACTGATTCACCCCCCCCTCTCAGTTATTACTAACAATCTAAGGTATTGCCTTCCCTATAAATATGGTACATTTTGAAGTTGCAAAAATTCAACAATTTCTTCCGAATAATTGAAATAATTTCATCAATTTTCTACACATGGGACCTTCCATTGGTGATGGGATTGACTATTATCTATGAGTCACCTTCAAGGTGCAACTGTACCACCTTGATTTTTTTTTCCATTTCAACTGCCGATGGGGCCACTTGCGTGGTTGCTTTGTTGTTGGTGCCATCTACCAATTTTTTGGGTTAAATTGTCAAATATTGCCTATGGGATCTTTCGCCATACACCCTGCACCTGAAGGCCCTGGGTTACCCTTTGATGCTCTATCAAAATTTATTTTGACCCATCCTTCATCAAGTTTTGCCAGCTCCACATCATCCCTCTTTTGTCTTATAAGATTGACCCTTGGCTATCCATTAGGGGAAAGAAATTGAAAGTTTTATTAATATTTATGAATGCTAAAAGTCAATAGGCTTTGCTATAATAAGCTTGAAGTGCATTATACGTATGGTTCATAATGATAATTCTAAATGCTTAGTAGGAATGAATGAGTTTGTCACAAAACTTGTGAATGTTTTATTGACAAATATTGGAACCTTTTGTTGATATCTATAATAAATTTTGCATCCCGGTGGACTGTAATGCCGATCTGACCTAGAATATTTTTGTGGTCTATTAAATAATTACTATCCGAATAGTGCCAACAACCAACAGTTAGTTTCCTGATTTGGATTATTAGTAGATTTTTGAGAATGGAAGTCTACTTTGCTGAGCTAAATGATGTATGATTATCTTCTACAATTGTGATATATATTTAGGCGTTCCTATGGTATGATTAGGAGGTATTGGTAGAATGAGATCACATTGAGTTTTGATTTATAAACAAGAATCATCGATTATGCTTATGAACAAGATAGTTTTGCTTTGTGCAGGTGAAAATGTTTTCTTCTGTTTGTTGGGAATTTTGATGGACTCAAATTTGAAACTTGAGTTTACTGGTGGATTATGTTTTTTTGGTCTACAGTAGTTTATCTATTTTAGGGATCAGTTACCAGAAACATTGGCTCTGTCAGTTTCTATAGGGTTTTGAATCTATCGATAAATTTTTTAACATCGTGATTTTGTGCAAAATGCGTCAAAACATGAATTAAATTTTTTGATGCATGCAAAGACGCAATCATAAATGTAGTTTCTATAGATTTGTGGCTTAGTGCAAAGATTATGCATTGACTGAGTTGACATACTAGGTTCAAAACCTGACAACCATGTTTCTATATTAAGATGGCTTTGTAGATAGACGACATGAGTTGGCCTTCCGTAAATCATCAGTCTGATGGAATATTGTGAGCAACCATCTTCTCAGATTTGAAGAAGTACCCTACCATGAGACATATCAAATAATTTAATATAAACTAATATGACAGTTTTAAGGCATTTAAGGTGGTGTCCTATCTATTCCTTATCCTTTTCATGTCTAATAATTTTTCAGACAGTTCTGCTAGTAATCTATTTCATGCTAGAAATAACATCAGAAACAAGGAAAAAATGTGTAGTTCTTGAGAAATTGTGTCCGTTATTCTTAAGAAATGGATTTGAAACCCCTAAAAAAGGATGGACAATCATAAATTCTAGTTTTTTTTTTCAATGTTTCATTTCTTTTGCAGTTTTTCATTATATAATTTTTACCCATTTGTTTCAGGCTATGAGGATTGATGTGTTTGTTATGATGTATGATAAGTGGCTTGGATCCAACCGCAATCTTACGGTGCCATTTTGGTGTGATAGGGATGTATTGTCGTGTGGGACTAGTCTGAGTTATAATTAGGTAATGGTATTTGTAACGTTTACCCATTTATGAAAATATTTTACTTTGCTGAGTTCTTAATGTTTCATTTCTCCAACCTGAAATATTCCCACTCACATTGTTTGAAAAGGGCTCTGTATTCATGAGTGGATTTTTGGCATAACATTTCTATGTGGATAGGTTTAATAATTAGATGGGCCCTTAAACCAAAATAAAAGATATCACACAAGGATAAGATTTTTCTGTTAAAAGGGAAGATGAGAGTCTTCAAAAGATTAAGAAAATAAAATATTGAACTACTGTTAAATTGTCTTCATCATTTAAAAGGTCATTGAGATTATTACTAGTTTTAGACCTTCTATAGTTGGACAAAACATAAAAAATGACTAGCATGGAGACCAAATTAAACATATAAAACATCAAATTGTAGAAGCTGACTCCAAAAGCTGGGATGATCAATATTCACCTGGAAATGTTTTTTCTTTCTTTTGGTAAGATAACCGTGAAATCTGAAGGGCTGAACAATCGCGATGTCAAATTTCTATGCAATTAGCTGGGTAATCCCTGATTCCCATCCATGCTAATGTTAAACCTCTGAAGCTTGATTGGTTTATCACTCATCAGGGTTAACTGGAGTTTCATCATGTCTTACATGTTTTTGGTCATTCTTTGAATGTGGACGCTGACCCATTTCTCTAAAGCATAACTTTGCACTTCTCGCAGGAAATTACTACTGAAATTGGTCTGGGATTCGACAGGTCTAGTATTGAGTGTTTCCACGTTCGCTGCAGTTTAAGGAGCCATTTCATGTGTCTTTGTAGAGCTTTGCTTCTTGGGTTTATCTCTTTCATAGCTTGTCCTCATTTGAAAGGAGCGGTAAGGGATTCTGAAATTGAATTAGCTCGTTCTTTATTGCACATTAACTGATCTCATTTATTCCTTATATTTGGAGCTTAAAACTTTACTAGCTTTCACCATGGTCATAGAGAAATTCAAAAGGGAAAGGCGAGGGCTGGCCACCTTTTCCAGAAAAGTACTGCTTTTTAAGCTAAAGTACCGAGTAAAGAAATGAAATTGATGCACAAAATGTTAAATTTTGAACCAGAAGAACATAGATGCAATATACTAAAACTTAAAAACACACAAGAACAAATAACACAATAATTTATCTTAGGAAAACCCTCCAACCTGAGGGAAAAATCCAGCCGCACCAGAAAAACTGATCCTTTATTGAATACTCAAAATTGGATACAATGCCCTCAAGTTTAATCAGAAGATCAATCTAATCAGGGATTGTTAACTCTTTGACTTCTGGCCTAAAATCTGCCTCATCATTATGAAATACTTCACTCTCGAAGGTAAGTTCACGGTCTTCTACAATTACCACCTTCCATTCCTGAATCACATTAGGAACAAAGACTTAATCTCCATTCCTTTTTATCTGTTATACTCTATTGAAAGCAATATTAGCGATATTAAAAGCAACCCGGACAGAGTTATCCTCCACCAAGGTCTGCTGCTCTGCCTCTACCAGTTTCATAAAGCCATATGCCCAGCCCCCCAACCCCCTTTGATAATTCAGATGATGTCCCAAGATACGGATGCTGGTAAAACAGACAAGACGTCCAACTCCTCCTCTAAGTCTATCCGGATCACTCAAGGTCCTGAGACTGGTGAGAAAAAAGCCCGCAAGAAAAGTATTAAGCTTCCCACCCATACTCAGGAGGATTTGGTTGATTCTTATGTTTCTGACTCTGTGGACTATTTGGATGGAAAAGAGGCTGATAATACCCCCGAGAATGAGTGTAAACCCAAAAAATAGAAAATAACTGAAACCCTAGTTAATCTGGAAGTGGACCTAAGCGGGACAGGCCGAAGACGGTCTAACAGAATTGCTAAAGAGCAATGTAAACTTAAAATGTTGGAGACGGCCTCCAGAGAGCTATCCCCGTCTGAAAATGCCTCACATTCCACCGAGTCTAAAAAGAGTTCTTCTGAAGGCTTTAGGAGCCCGACTGAGAATACCCCCATGAACAACCCTAACAGAGCTATGAGCCTTTCCCCACCCCAAAGTCCCAAAGGCGACCCCCAGGATAAACCCCTTTCGCCTGTTATGGAGGAGAAAAGTAACCTTGCGGGCACCCTTAAGAGTAGGTTTGTGAAGGTTGAAATGGAAATAGCGGAGATAAAAAAAGGAATGCAGGACCTGATGGACCTCTACAGGAGGACCAACAAATTTGCCTTGAAGGTGATGCACGCTTCAGCTTTAACACTTTGCAATGTGCAGGAGAAGCTGTCTGACGGCAAGCTGGAAGCTAATGCTGATAACAGAGACCTTTTTCTGTTCCTCCAGGAAGAATGGGTGAGATCCCTGCTGTCTAAGCAGCTGGGAGGGAAGAATTAGCTCTTTGGTCCATGCTGTGGTACTTTTTTGATAGTTTGGTTTCTCTGTTCCCCTGCTCTGTTTTGAGAGGTGGTGTTAAGTTTAATAGTAGTTTATGGACAAGCCCTGCGTGGCTCTGGAACAATATTTTTGAGGTCGATATGGTTCTTAGATACTTTGGTATTTTCTTTTTTTGCAGATCAGTTACTTTTGTTTTTGATAGAGGTAAAAGTTTAAGCTCATGTGCTAACAGTAAATCCTGCTACATACTTTGACTAGTGCCATTAACATGCTATTAATGTGCTTCTAGTCCCTTGTTCTACGGGCCAACACCCTCTTGCTGCTTTTATCTATCAAAAACAATCATCAATAGAATGCCTTTTACAAATTTTTAGCAAAATCTAGTTTTTCATCTATAATATATCAAAAGCCGTATGTTTCTCATAGATACTAAATACAAAATGATTAACTCCTCAAATAATCACATATATACAGAGCATATATATTAGAGCTTATATAGTAGAATTGTATAGTAGATTATATATAGAATCTTTATACTTCGAATATGAAAAGATTGTGGCATAAATCTTTCTTTGCCCAAGTTTGACAATGGAAAAACTTGCTCGACAACATACAATGTGGAGGATATGGATGCCCGATATAAGAAGTCAATTTTTTTTCAAGTTGCCATCAATGTTATATGCCTATTTTTTTCTTACTTGCCAAATTGATGGCTAGATTTAGAGTGTCCCTGTCATCTTCCATACATGCATACGTTGGCTACATGCAAATCAGGATGGATAATAAAGACATCTAATACATATTGTTGGATAGTATGCATAAATGCAATATGTTTGATTATATGCCACTGTTATATTAGTGTTTCTTTAATATCTGTCCTTATTTGCATGTAGCTGGTAATTGCAATTAACATGTGGTGTAGGTGATGTCCTTCACACAACTCATGATGAGCATGGAGGATGAGGTTCAAGTAAGCCAGACAACTTCTTCCTCCAAGAAGGTTATGTTGTTCTATTACAAAGTATCAGAACTATACATTTTGAATTCTTCAAAAATGTTTTAATAGTACACCATATGGATGCTCTACCTAAATTTTGTGTTTTTCATATTAGCTTTTACTGTTATTTCAATAAGTATAGATCTGAACTGTTATGATTATAAGAAATATAGGTAATTTACAATTTTCTTTCCATATATAGAGCAAATGTTGTTTTTGATATTAC
Source organism: Thuja plicata (assembly GCA_018584345.1). Taxonomy (NCBI): domain Eukaryota; kingdom Viridiplantae; phylum Streptophyta; class Pinopsida; order Cupressales; family Cupressaceae; genus Thuja; species Thuja plicata. The sequence goes on along the minus strand of MU227380.1, from coordinate 634,444 downwards.
TATACCAGTTCAAAGACAATTTTGTATATTTCGTATAGAGAGGCTTAAATTTTTGTAACAATTTACAAAAAGTACAAGTCGGAGTAGTTTTAAAAAATAGTACTCCAACTTGTACAGATTTTGTACATTGCTCCAACACCTACTTTTTTGCTTGGCATCATATATACATGTGTTCACGAAGAATTCAAAATGGACAGTTTTGACACTACACATATGTTGTTCATGATTTCAACTTACAGTCCATATTTTTGATGACTACACATATTTTTGATGTTACTCCTTGGTTTATTACATTTATTATGGAATCTTTGTTGGTCGATATGTTATGACTAGGATATTGGCTTGTGTTTATTTTTACTTAACGATGTGTTTTCACACCATCATTTTGTTCTTGGATTTGGTTCTTCCCCATCTTCTATCTCTTGATAGAGATGTTACATTGTATTTTAAAGGCTTATAGAAGGCAATTCACTACTTCATTTTGGATCTTCCTTTTGCACTACTTCATTTACACTAAATTGTTTTTTAATGGTCCATATTTGTTCAACTTATTGCTAAAGTACAGTCAACATTGGTATGCTACTTTGCAATTAACCAGTAAAGGCTCTACTATTTCTGCTACTTCTTTGCACATTTAACATATGTGGGGTCCCATTATTCAATGTTTTGAAGTCTTTCTTGTATTACTATGTTTTTGTGTAACACTGTCCAAGGTGGATTCAATGTTTTATGCTTTCACTGTATTGAACAAGAATATGCTAGATTTTTTTGCATTTATAATTTGAAAAGATATTTACCATCTTTTCGCGTAACATTGTCTAAGGGTTACAGTAAAGAGTTTATAGAGAAGTTTGACCACTCCCAATTTGGCCCTCAGTTAATGGAATGCAGTAAGAGGGTTTGGAAAGATAATGAAGAAGTAAAGAATAAAAACTTCATATATACATGCATTCTTCATGATATAGTTTTTATTGTAATTTCATGCATTATAGATTGCATTCATGATTTACTTCAAAATGGAGGTAGTTGTTACTCCTGCTGGTAGTTGTTATTTCATGCATTATAGATTGCATTCAGGATTCAAGTGTATAATTTTTTGAGTCAAACTCATTGACCCATGTTTCATGAGTAGTATTCCATCCATGAGTTTGACATGCACAAATTGCCTCGTGTCAGCTGCACTTAACAAACTAATGTCACAAAAATTGTTGATGTGTCGACAATGACTTGGAAGTTGTTACTTGGAGACAAGGTTCAACAAGTCTGCTACTTTTATTTTCATTTTTATTGTCAATGTATAATTTACTATTTAATATTTTTGTTGTGGGGGTGGAGTGAGCCTTACTTTTTATTACAATTATAATTAATATGAATGAAAAAAATAATCAACTAAACAAAATGATATGTTGGAATGACAGTGCAATATTTGTTGAAATAGCGTCAATGACTTCGCTCAATGTGCCTATGTGCCTCACACACAACAAGCAATCTTGGGCGTCAATTTTGGCGTTGCACAAACAAGAAAAATGTTGTTAAATAGTGGATGTCAATACTTTCAGTGGGTCAATGAAACCCCATTTACATCTACCCCATCTACATCTACACCTGATATAGGAAATGAGTGCAACTTTTGAAAGGCTCGAGAGGCAGCTAGTGCGATTGCTTCAATGGCGAGAGCATAAACCATGTTTCTGCGATGACTTCTTTGTGTTGTAATCACACTACTTTGTTGGGACCATTTGCGTAAATATGGTAAATAGAGGTCTATTTTGGATATTGAAACTTTTTTAGAATTTCATGTAGATACGTTGGACATATTTGGGTAAACTCATGATTTTTTTGTTGTTTGTGACTTGTTATGATTTTCTATATAAAATAAAAAAAAATTAAAATTAACCTTATTAAAAAAATCCAAAAAAATAAAAAAATTATTATATTTTTATAAAATTAAAATTGTTTATGATTTTTTTATATAAAATTATATAAAATAAAAAGAAATAAACAAATAAATAAAAATAAATTATTTAATTTAAAAATATTAAAACAATTCACAAAAAAAATTCATACTCAAATTCTAATTCCAGTTTCAAAATATGGAACCAAACGGAGGAAATGCATCTTCTCCCTCATATTCCGAGTCAACCAAACTGTCCAAACTATATTTCGGAAATGAAAAATTAGAATATCAAATCCATGGTTTGACTATTTCCAGCATTTGGTCAAATTCAACATTTCCTAATTCCCGCAACCAAACAGAACTAAGAGTCATCATGAAACTAGGAGCACTCTACAACATTGTTCAATAATGACAAACAACTTTACTTTAAAGTGTAACACTATTTCTGATTTCTATTGTGTGCAAATTTTTGCATACAAAAACTTGTACATAATCAAAATTAAAAAACATGGATTGTAGAAATCTCTTAGCATTAACTTTAATTTACTCAATGTTTGGACAGAAATTGTACAAACTTCTCAATCAATGAATTTGATGTATATGCTGTCATTCGAAGCTTTCATTTTTTTCCAATCTTCCCCACCTTCCATTAACCTGTCCTTTAATTCACCACTTTTCTGCCCAATCAATATCCTCTTCAGTGTCTTCAACTGCTCTAATCCTTCTGGAACTTTCTTCATCCGCGGACAATTAACTATCGATAGTCCTTCAAGACATTGCATCGCTCCCTTCTCCAAGGCTGGCAACTCCTCCAAAAGTGGGAAGTCTTCAATCTGTAGAGAAACCAGATTAGGAAATCCCCCTCTCTCTCCGAAGTTCTTCGGCAATTCCCTGCACCTCGAATCGTCCTCCAGCAGCAATAGTTGTAAGTTGGGTATCCTTCCAAGCCATTCGTAATCACTGCAATTCGCCAAGGAAAGTAGTGTCAAATTTTCCAATCCACATATCCAATGTGGTACAGAGAAACGCGCAAGAAAAAGCTTTTCAAGATCTTTCATAACTTTCAGTTTCTCTGGGAATGCTGGAAGACTGGATTCTCCTGTATCACCCTCCTTTGCACGAATGCTATTCTGTACTACCAGAATTCTCATTTTGGCTAGCCCGTCAAGGACACCACGTTGTACACTAATCAATGCATTTTCATCTTCTAATCTGAATCTTATCTCTCGGAGATTGATCAACTTGCCAACATCTTTAACATTTAAGAAATCATTGCCTTTAGCATCCAGTGAGAAGCAAAGTGATTTCAGTGTCCTCAGACTCGAGAGCTGCGACATTCCCTTGGGCATACGACTCCTCCTAAGCTCAGCTGAGCACCACTCTACATCCAGATAGGAAAGACATTTGAGCTCACCTATCCAGTCAGGTACGCGTTGTAGGCTCTTGCATCGAGAAACATCAAGAATCTCAAGACATCTGAATCTTCTTACACATTCGGGCACTTCCCTGATCATTGTGTGAGACAAATTCAGAACCTTAAGAAGCTTCAATTTCCCAACACTTTCTGGCAGTGAAGAGATGGCAGTGCTGCTGAAGTCAAGAAGCCGAAGTACTCTCACACGATCAAACATGTGTTGTGGAATACTTACAATGCCAGGATTCTGAGAGAATGACAGCGTGCGGAGAAATCTCTGACAAAAAAGAGGCCTTTCTGAAATTACGTTACTATCTAAACCCTTTTTAGCTAGTAGAAGCCTACGGCAACTTGTTTCTCTGAAGGGAAGCTCAAATTTAAATTCATGTTCTTTACATATACTGACAACCAAATCATGTAACAGGTCATGTACAGTGTAGCAAATAGAAACTGTGTTTACTTCCACCAAACATAGATTTATCAGTTGGTGGAAGTAATTGAACCCAATGTCCCACTCATCCTTCCCTTGTTCCTGTGGAATAAAACCTTCTACTATCCACAAATTTATCAGATAGTCTTGGTGTATACCTTGGGTGCTCTCAATCCTAGAAAAATAAATCTGTGTACCTTCTGCGAATAAAGAAAAATAAGCAAAACAAGATTGAAGATGGGAAGGCAAGGAGTCAAAACTCAGCTTGAGGATTTTCATTATGGTGTCCTCTGCCCTTCCTACATACTTTAACTTCTCTAACTTAGACTGCCAATCTAATTTCAGGGAAGACTTGGCCATGGACGCTGCAACTATCTTTATGGCCAGTGGCAACCTCCCACATTCTTCTACAATTTGATGAGACAAGTTCTCCAACATCTCAGGAGGCCCACGATCTGGGAAGGCATACAGGCAAAACAGATCCCAACTGTCCTGCATGGACAAGTGTTGCATCTCATACACATGAGCATTGATGTTTTCAACAACATCTCTACTTCTGGTGGCAACCACTATTTTACACTTGTCATTATGTCCAGTGGGAAGCCCAAGTCTTGATATCAGGTTACCTTCTACACTACTACTCCACACGTCATCCAGAACAATCAAACATCTTTTTCCCTCTAACTTTCCATGTATGGACTGAGGTAATAGCCTATCAGTTATACCATTTTCTAGTTGTAAACCAATTTGGGAGGCCAGGTCACATTGCAATTTCCTAAGATAACAAGTCCTTGAAACAGAAATCAAGGCAGAATGTTCATACCTTTGTTTATTTCTATTGTAGACGTGCTGGAGAAGAAAAGTCTTACCCAGCCCGCCCATTCCTATGACGGCAACAACTCCAACAGCAGGGTTGTCCAACAACCTCAGAATTTCGTTCACCTTGTGGTCTATACCCAATGCTGGTGGATCTTTATCCAAGATGCCCCATCTTCTCCACTGTGCTTCCCTTTCATTTCCGGATGTGCTGGTTGATGCCTCACTTTGGGCTCCCCTCTCAAGCTTAAGCTCCCGTGCCTTTTGAATGGTAGAGTTAATCCTTTCTTTGAGCTCTTTGATCCTATTCACAATCTTATACCGAAATAAAAATGGACTACAATTGGGCACACATGATTGATTACTAGTATTTGTATACAAATGCTCAACGGCACACTCATCGATTATATCTTCTGCATCAAAGACAATATTTCTCACTTCCGCCAGCCATTTTTTCACAGAAGCATTTTGTGCGTTCTGCTCATCTGCAGCTTGTAGAGAAGCACGTATCTGGCCGAGCTTCCCCTCAAACCATTTAAAGTCACTTTTGAAGTTGCGCAGGAGAGGTGCCTCATTCATTTCTTGCTGTGCTGGAATCTCACCGAGCTTTTTAATCACACCGTTTGCAAGCGTAATAGCAAGTCCAGCGGCCATCCTTGATTTGCTAGAGACTGTGGAATTAGAGAGTAGAATTGGAGGCTAATGCAATTCAAACTTGGTTGAATGTGAATATAGAAAATCCTCCAACTCTCACAATTTATAACAAAGGAAGGCTTGTGAAGCAAGCAAAGTTCATTCATAATCCTTCAATTGGGAATGAAGTGGACATCAGCCGCTTGCTTTGAAGAGCGGATTCCCTTCTCTTTTGGTTTCAAAGATGCGCGCTGAACTGGAAAGAGAGTTATGGACCAGCACTTTAATAATTAATAATTAATGAAAGCAAACATGTTATCTGAAAAAACAGGCAGGTCGCGTGGGTTCTAGATATATTCCAAAGCTATAAATGATGTGAGACTCAATAATTTATTCCTTTCTTGCAAGACACCGCCCTTTTAATTCTCGCTTTCATCTTATATCTTCTTCAGATTTTTAGATTTGTTTGTGTAATAATTATTCTTTTAGCTTTCTTAAATTTGCTTATTATTGTAATCATCATTTAAAATTGACCACTCAATATCATATTGAATATTTATTTGATTGATATTATTTTCATTACATGGCTCATTCAAGCAACAGTCTCAAAAACTGTGTCAAAAGTACTCTATGAAATATGAAGTCTCAAAAACTATGTCAAAGGTATTCTATGAAATATGAAAATTGAAACACAAATAGATGTAGTTTGGCCAATCCTTAAATTTGATAATATATGCAATTTTTGTTAGCAATAAGAGTAATAAAAATGATTCTACCATTTAGAGAGATTCCTATGAAACAGAAATATTCTTCTACATTTGATAAGGACAATTCCCTCTCACAAGATCAAGATGAGAGGGACAGCTTCTTAGGAAGTTCAGCCATCTCTGATTTGATTTGTTAAAGACTGAAATAAAAAGAGAATAGAATAGAATGGCAAATCAATTCAATGTTTGTGCAATACAATAACTTGACATCTCTCTAAAATTTATAACAAAAGAGGCTTCCCGTCCAATGTATGTGTAAACTTTATTCGTAATACTTTAACTGGAATCTAGGGTTCTAAATTTATAAGAGAAGGATGCTTTTGGCCCAATATGGAATAAAGTTTATTCGTAATACTTTCATGGACTAAAGTGTAGATCAATTATGCCATTGTCTGTCTCTGCTTTTTAACAGCTGTACACTCCATTTCTTCATTGAGAACGATTATTTACCTACACGCTTTTCAATTGCTGAACATCTGTTTTTTGACCCACTCGCTTGTCTTCTGTTGTACAATTACTAACTGGACTTTTGTATAATTTCAGTCCAATATAGAATAAAGTAAAGTTGTTTTCCATTATTGGATGGTGTTGTGGAGTATTCCTGGTTATCGCTTCAGTGACAACTTTACCTTAGATTGCTATCGAATCACATCCACATGAAAACCAGACTTTTAATAGTCTTGGCGCGATTCTTACAGCAGAGCGAATTTTGCGAGTTTTACTTAGTAGGGTAAGCGTAACTGTGCATATGTAGAATTTAAAAATTTCTTTTATTTTGATGATTTTTTTGGGTTGTTTTAGTATGGGAGTTGAGATTTTAGAAAATATTTCTTGACTTTTGGGTATTTACGAAATCATTTTTAGAGATCGTCACCCATTAAAAAGGTCAAGTGACTGTTCATCAAATAACAAAAATGAATTAACTGTGAGCTTGATATCATTGACCACTTCAGCGTTAGGATGGGCTTTTCATAAAATCATTGAACACCTTCTCTAAATCATTCAATGTCTATTTAAAATCTGTCAACACCTTCCAAAAATCGTTTAGCATGCCGTTAAATATTTTGAGTCTCCATTCCTAAACACTCCAACACTTGTAACGAAATAGGGAATAACATGTTGCCAATGTCATTGGGGAAAGTGCCTCCTCACCCTAGAGCCCTAAAATGTTCATTTTCTTGTACTTTTGACAATATTTTTTCCCACGATATTCTTTTCTACTTCCTATGAAGGGTTCCTGCAACCATAATTTCTTTGCGAGTCATTGACAGTCTCACTACACCTTCAGGTAGTGCCCCCACTCGAATTTAATCTTTAAATGTTGTTGTAAACATTGCTTCTACTCATTCCTAGTTAGAGTTTGATGTTTTTTTTTCATCATTTATGTGTATGCCATTGAGGGTTTCAGTTTGATGTATTTTTTCATCATTTATCTATATGTCATCAAGGGTTTTAGTCATTTGATTTCTTTCACTATATCATATGAAATGTAGTGTGTTTGCATTATTATCTGATGTATTATTTCATCGTTTATTTGTATGTCATGCATGGTTTGAGTTTGATGTATTTTTTTTTCATTTCTTTGCATTTCGTTGAGAGTTTGAGTCATTTGATTTCTTTTGCTTTATAATATGAAATTTATAGTATTTGCATTATTATTTGAGGTATTTTTTCATCATTTGTCTATATGGCGACAAGGGTTTGAGTGAGGTGCATTCTTTCATCATACCTTTGTCTCTTGTCGAAGGTTTCAGCCATTTGATTTATTTCACTTTATAATATAAAATGTAATGTGTTCGCATTATCATTTGATGCATTTTTCATCTTTTGTCTATATGCCATTGAGGGTTTGAGTGAGATTTATTATTTCATCATTCCTTTGTATGTTGTCAAGGGTTTGAGTCATTTGATTTATTTCACTATATCATATGAAGTGTAGTATGTTTGCATTATTATTTATGTATTCTTTCATTAGTGATCTATATGTCATCCAAGGTTTGATTTTGATGTTATTTTCCATCTATTCTTTATATGTTGTCAAGGGTTTGAGTCCATAGTTTTCATGTAGAGCCTCTGCTTGAATTTAATTCTTCCATTTTGTTACATTAACATTACACCAACAAAACAATCCATAAACATTTTAGGATCAAAACGCTCTGCAACTCTGAGCTTTCCCACCCAAGCCGTTTTCAAATTGAGGACCCCATGCCTGCCTCCCCGGGGGGAGATACTGCCCTCTTGGCAGGCGCAACTGCTGGTCCGAATGGACCCCAGATCACGTGCATTGTAACAGAGTCAACGCTGGACTCCCAAAAGGCGTCGTCTTCTTCAGCTGTGTCCCCTAAATCGAACTGGAAGGGGGCCCTTGTTGGTGAGGCCCAGCAATCTCTGCAGTCCTTTTTGGTGGACTTTGTGCAGACTGAAGAAGGTGCAGAACTGTCCCTCCCAGACTCGGTTGTCAACCGCACAATGGCTGATTTCCAGTTGGCTCTGGTGGGTAGATTTTTCGATTTTTGGCCTTCCATTGAGATGGTTCGAAAATGGATTGCTAATCAGTGGAAAATCAAGGGTTCTACGCTGGTATCAGCTATGCCGGGTGGACTCTTTCTGTTTAGATTCACCAATATGGAGGACATGACAAGAGTTCTTTCTGGTTCTTGGGTCTATGGTAAGCACTTCCTTGCTCTAGCGAAGTGGAAACCAGGCTTTAATCCAGCAACGGACCTTGCTAGAACAGCCCCTGTTTGGGTCCGCCTCCCTGGTCTCCCACTTGAGTATTGGGATGAACAGGTGTTTCGATGGATTGGAGATTCATTCGGCGCTTTCATAACCACAGACCAGGTAACAAGTTCTAAATCCAGGCTTGTGTTTGCTCGTTTCTGCGTAAATGTCAATGTGAACAAAGTTTTGCCCAACTTTGTTATATTGAAATCAAAACTGGGTAGATGGACCCAAGCTCTGGTCTATGAGAATGCCACCCTTTTATGTGGAAAGTGTGAAAGGAGAGGTCATGCTAGTGACTCCTGCAAGATGAACTTTGCGGGAAAAAAGCAGCAGAACAAAGACAAGGGCCTTGATGTGACCCCCCAGCCCGATGTGTTGGTGGTGCAGGGGACAAATATGCCAACGCTGGATGCGGTGAAGTCACCGCTGGATGCTGAGAAAATGGCTCTAGAAGGGCTGAACCCGGTTGTTCAGGATACTACTGAGGGTGTTATGGCTCAGGAAGATGGTGAGATTGTCTCCCCCCGGATTCTCCCTAGTGGGATTTTGGAGGAGACCCTTGCAGTTGCTGCCCAGGTGACCCACTCTACCTCGGAGATGGCGTCGGATCCGGCCCAATCCGGGACACCACCCCAAGAGGGGAACCAATCCCTACTGATTAAGAAAGAACAGCCTGATATTGTGGTTGCCCTTGAACTGGCTAGCCCAGTAAGAATAACCAAAAACACCCCCAAAGGGGACTTAAGATGCATCCTCAGTTCATCTGATGGTTTGGAGGATGAGACAGGGGAATGCAAAACTCAGAAAAGAAAAATGAAGAATAAAAAAGCGGATGTGGGAGGGGATACTCCAAGAGGAAGACCCTCGGAAAGAGTAAGGAGATCGAAGGGATCCACAAGGGAGGTTGCGGCAGGAAGGCAACAAACCCTGGAAACTAGTTTCAAAAGTAAGAGATGAACTGCCTCTCATGGAATGTAAGAGGTCTGAACAGCGGCCTCAAACAAACGGCTGTTAAACATTACATTTTTGATCTAAAATTAGAGATTGTTCTTCTACAAGAGGTTTAAATGTCTGCTAGGTCCTTTACTAATCTGGTTCCACTCCTCTGGCCGGGAGTTGAATTCCATTATTCTGAGGCGACGGGAGCGTCAGGTGGTATTGCCACACTCTGGAACCCGTATAAACTAACGGGACAGCTGGTTAATTCCTCCCCAAACTACCTAGAGGTCTCTTTCAGAAAGTCTAGCGCTGAATGGACCACGTTTAATATATATGCCCCCAACACTAGACAAGCGCGTGCCACTCTGTGGAAAGATTTGGAACTCCAGTTAGACTCTGTGGGCTCGATGAATTGTCTCTTGGCTGGTGATTTTAACAGTCCTCTGTACCCCTCGGAGAAGTGTGGGGGGCTTACTGATTTCTCTGACAGTATGGGAGACCTGGCGGAATTTATTTCTTCCACAGGCCTTCTCGACATTGCCCTGAAGGGAGGACCGTTCACCTAGTCCAACAACAGAAAAGGTTCTCATCTTATCCAAGTGAGACTCGATAGGTTCCTCGCCAATCCTTCTTGGAATCTTTGCCTGAACTCCACCTTGACGGCTCTCCCTAGAACTACCTCTGACCACAACCCCCTTCTGCTCCACTGGACGGACTCACCTAGAATTAACCCGTCTCCCTTTAGATTTGAATTAATGTGGTGCTCCCATCCTTCCTTTAGGGATCAAGTGGACTTCTGGTGGCAGACTAAGATTAGAGGCACTGCTATGTTTAGAATAGCTCAGAAGCTAGAAATTATCAGAAGAGAAGTCAAAGGATGGACTAAACATAACTTTGGAGATTGGCGTAAGGAGAAAACCGAACTTACTGATTCTTTGGGTTCACTACAGGCCCAGCTGGCCTCTGGGAGCTTTTCGCAAAAGATACAAGAGGAGGAAGAAAAGACAAGGCTTAAATGGCAGGAAACTCTGAAAAGGGAGGAAATCTATTGGAAGCAGAGATCCAGAATTCAGTAGCTTACTGAGGGAGACAGAAACACAAACTTCTTTCACAGGTTAGCTTGTATTCATAAGAAGAGAAATACCATCTCCTCCCTCCAGGATGAGGGGGGGAATGTGGTTAGGAAAAAGGAAGAAATTAACCAAGTTGCGGTTCAGTACTTTATGGATCTATACTCTGAAAAGGGACCTGACTGCCCAGATCACATCCAAAACTTGCTTCTGGAACAAATCCAAAGCACTATCACGCAAGGAGACAATGACATGCTCACGATGAGGGTTACTGATGAGGAAGTTAAGAAGGCGGTCTTTGACATGGGCGGCTACAAAGCTCCCGGACCTGACGGATTCCCCCCTGCTTTCTTCCAAGAGTACTGGGAGATTGTGGGAAGGGATGTGACTAGAGCTGCAAGAGACTTCTTCAGGACGGGACAAATTCTTAGACAGGACAATCAAACCTATATTGTGCTTGTCCCTAAGGTCGACAACCCTTCTTCTATGAAGGACTTCAGACCGATCAGCCTCTGTAACACTTTCTACAAAATCCTTACAAAAATACTCATTGGCAGATTCAA
>MU227380.1:583717-594694 GCA_018584345.1 Thuja plicata | reverse complement strand
AGAACCTGGAGGTCTCATCTCGGTTAGCATAAGGTCCCACAACCTTGAGATGATTCCCATGTTATACTGGATTATCAAGACCAAGAGAGCTTGAGATCAGAGGCGCAAATTCAGTGTATAACAGTCAGTAACCCATAACCATAAATGTAATCATAAAATGGGATAAACATGATAAAATAATCACAAGTCTAACTGTAATAATATTAAATCACACAAAATCCATAGCTCGTACTAACTGAAATATAGTGAAAAAGTCATACAATAACAACTATAATTTAGAAACTAGAGTCATCGATGCACACGTTGAAGTGGCCAAAAAGAGTTTGACAAAATAACTAAAAGCTACTAAAGGGTAGGCACTACATCCACCCCCCTTTTCTCAGGCTTACTCCTGGAAGCCTACAAAAAAATAGGGATATAAATCCCATAATCTTGCTGGATCCTCCCAAGTCACTAATGACTCATCAAAAGGGTCCCATTGGACCCTTACCTGCTTTATGGTGCAATCCCTAAGGGTCAACTCCTGCTGTTGTAGAATTCAAACGGGCTCCAAAGCCACCTACCTGTCCTCTACTTGTAAGGCATTCCAATCAAGAACATGTGTCACATATGGAATATACTATCTAAGAACTGAAAGATGAAAAAAATCATGAATGTGAGGTAAGCTGGGCGGCAATGCAAGATGGTAAGAAACCGGTCCTATCTTCTCGAGAATCTCAAAAGGGCCTACAAAACAAGTGCCAACTTTGAACCCTTTCCATAACAGATCAGACTCTTCCGTGGTTGCACTCTCAAGAATACCCTATTACCAACTTTGAACTGTCTATCCACCCTATGAGCATCTACATACTTCTTCTGTCTATCCTAGGCTGTGACCAAATGCTCTTGAAAATTTGCATACTTCTTCCGTCTATCCTGGACTATCACCAAATACTCTTGAATGCACTCTACTTTCTGCTCCATATCTCAAAGCATCTCAAGACCTAGTAGAATGTGGTCCTCTAGCCTATCCCAACTCAAAGGCATACGCCAAGGATGAACATACAATGCCTGAAAAGGTGACATACCAATGGAGCTATGATAACCATTATTATAAGCAAACTCAACTAGCTATAGATAGTCCTCCAAGTGAGTATGTCTGTCCATAACATACATCCTCAATATATTCTCCAATAATTGATTGACCCACTCTGTCTGACCATTGGCCTCAGGGTGATATGCTGAACTGAAATTCAACTAAGCTCCTAGATCGTGGTGCAAAGAAGTCCAGAATGCAAAAGTGAATACTGGATCCCTATCTAATATAATCTTGTGGGGAACACCATGTAGTCTCACAATGTCCTGCATAAAGAATTTATCCACTGAAGTTGTTGTGTAGGATGCTCTCATAGGAGAAAAGTGTGCCACCTTGGTCAACCGATCAACAGTGACCATGATAGCATTGTGTCTGTGAGGAGTCACAACCAAACCTTCGATGAAATCCATCAATATGATATCTCACTTCCATGATGGAATGAGATTAGGTTGTAAAAGCCTCGCTGGATGCTGGTGGTCTGCCTTAACCCTCTGATACTCTAGAGATCTTGCCACAAAATTAGCAATGTCTCATTTTATACCGGTCCAGTAATATATTTGTCTAAGATCTGCATGCATCTTCTTGACACCTAGATGCACTGAGTAAGGTGCAAGATGAGCCTCATATAGAATCAATGTACAAAGATCATCTGATGGAGGTACATATATCTGGCCCGTGTTATGGAAAACACCATCTGTCTCTAGAACATAACCTAAAAATTTTCCCTCTAAAGGTCTCCCTGATTCAATCTCTAAACTCACTTCCTTATATCAAGTATCTATAGGAAGTGCTTGGAGTATATAATTCCGCAAATCTACACCAAGAGTCAAACATGATATCTCATGCCTCCTTCGACTCAAGGCATCAGCTACCACATTCTCCTTACCCTGAATATACTTGACTTCAAAGCCATACTCACAGAGAAATTTCATCCATCATTTCTGCCTAGCATTCAGATTAGGCTGGGTAAAGATATATACTGTAGGTTGCGGTGATCACTATGAAGATCAAATCGATGTCCTAAAAGAAAATGTCTTCATTGAACCAATGCATGAACTACTGGTGCTAACTCAAAATCATGTGTAGGATAGTTCAGCTCATGATCCTCGAGTTTGTGATATTTGTAAGTAATCACACATCCTTCTTGCATAAGGATTGCCCCTATACTTTCCAAAGAAGCATCACTGCACACCATGAATTCACCCAAAGGATCGGGTATGCTAGAATAGGTGCACTAGTCAAATGCTCCTTGAGGTTTTGGAAGGCCTCTTCCCAATTTGCTATCCAAACAAACTTCTTCCCTTTCCTCTGAAGAGAAGTGATAGGGTGAGAAACTCTAGAGAAGTTCTAAACAAATCGGTGGTAATAACAAGCCAATCCCATGAAACTATGAACTTTTGACACATTAGTCGGTACTGGCCAGTCCACCATTTCCTGAATCTTTGAGTAATCCACTGAGAAACCCTCACCTGAAATGAGATGACCCAGGTACTGAACTTTTGATTGGAAGAAGTCACACTTTGCCACATTGCCATACAACTGATTATCCCGAAGGCACTACAAAATTTGTCGCATATGTTCCTTGTTCTCTTCTAGGGATTTAGAATATATCAATATATCATCCAAGAAGATGAGAAAAAATCAATTGAGATAAGAGAAAAATACTCCATTCATCAAGCACATGAAGTTTGAGGGAGCATTCGTTAAGCTAAAAGGGACTACTATGAACTCATAATGTCCATAGCGAGTACAGAATGTAGTCTTGTGAATATCCGCATCCTGGATATGCAACTGGTGGTATCTTGAATTGAGATCTATCTTAGAGGACACCTTGGCTCCCTTAATCTGATCAAATAGGTCATCAATCCTTGGCAGAGGATACTTGTTCTTGATCATTACCTTATTCAACTATCTATAGTCAATGCACAAGTGTACAGATCCATCCTTCTTCTTGACGAAGAGTATAGGTGCTCCCCATGGGGAAACACTCAGTCGAATGCAACCCTTTGCCAAAAGATTTGCTAACTAGAGTCGCAGCTCATTCAACTCCTGAGTGGTCATCCGATAAGGAGCTCTAGAAATAGGTTGTGCTCCTGGAATGAGGTCAATACGGAAATCTATGTCATGCTTTGGTGGCATACCTGGAATATCACTGGGAAAGACATCTATGAAGTCTAGAAGGATAGGATGATCAAGAGTCTTGTCCTGTGTCTCAACTTCTTCTAGCTCATTCATAGATACAACAAAAACTTGACATCCCTTTCTCATGCTTTGCTTGAGTTGCATGGAGGAAATCATACGAAGGGAAATAGGATGTCGAACACCTAAAATCTCCATGTCATTTCCAACATCATCCTTGTGTATGATGATCTTTTATCTACAATCATTGCTGGCTCCATGAGATCATAACCAATACATCCCAAGGACAACATCATATGATCCAAAGGAAATCACATGAAGGTCTACCAAGGTGGTGAACATACCCAAGTTCAATTCACAATTAAGTACTAGAGAATCTGTTGGTACCCTTTCCCTCGAGGCTAACTCTACTTGCCAACTTATATCCTACTTTACTACCACAAGCCCACATTGCTCTACTATAAAAGGAGATATAAAAGAGTTTGTAGCTCCTGAATTGAAAAAGATAGAAAGAGAAATACCTCGAGTAGCACCCATAGTTTCTACCACTGTGCCCTAGTGCTCTACTTGATGCTGATCCACAACTGTAAAGAGCTAGTGAGATCTACTAGCATCCCCTACTTTAGGCTCTGAAGTTGCGGCCCTCTGCCCTGAAAACTATGGTACACACTGGGGACAATTCACTGTAATATGCCCAAACTTCCCACAAGAGAAGAAACCAACACCTCTACCATAACCTCTCCTAGAGGAGGGTAGACTAGACTTTTGGTAGCTCCCTCTGCTAGCCATTGAATGGGAGCTCTGTGATGGTTGACTGGGATGATTGCGCTTGTTGCACTGAAAGTTATGAAAGTTCTTTGACTGAGAACTATCACTCTGTGTTGGAGGATATGAACCCTTTTGCTATTGGCCCTAGTTACCCTTGAACTGAGAGAAGGGTTTCTTGAAGTTCCCAGCCCCTTGGGACTGATTACCTCAAAACCATGAAGAATTAGATCCCCCCAATGTGAGCACGTACCTGGCCACCATGACCTAAACTTTGAATTGCCTCAAATAGATTAGCTTTGTCGAGTACCTTCTTGAGGTTCTTAGGTTCAAAAACCTTGAATCCCCTAACGATGCAGCTATTGAGCCCCCTAATGAAATGCTAAACCATCAGTGGAGACATGTCGATAAACCCTGCATAAGGCTTCAACTCAAAGAAACGAAGCTCATACTCCTGAACTGTAAGGGTTAACTGTCGTAGATTGTGGAAATCATCTGCATGTTGCTGGTGCCACTAGTAAGATAAGAACCACTCATGGAAGTTCTCCAGAAATAACTCCCAGGTGATGGTTTCCATGCTAAGTCCCAAATTATCCTCCTTAATCTTCCACCAAGGGGCTGCAAACCCCTCGAGGTTTATGATAGCATACCTCACTTTGACATTGGTGTCAAATTGTTGCATAGAAAAACAACGATCCAACACAATAAGCCAAGTTTTCACCTCAAATCCAGTACCATGAACATTGAATCTAGGTGGTTGTGATCTTAGAAGGTATGTCATCTTCTTAACCTTAGCGGCCTCCTGATTACCTGAAATGCCCTTCCTAACAGGGCTCCTGGTTCTCTGTCTATTCTCTTCCGCTAACCTCCATTCGCCTTGGGAAGGCGATCAAAAATGGATTGAAGTAACTATATGGTTTGAGTCTCTGTCTCAACCTCTCACTCATCACTATGCTCTTCCCTGTTCTCCTCACGCACACTCTCAATCCTAGCACCCGCAGCTGCACTAGGGATCCTACCCCTTCCACGCTCTCTACTGCGGCCTGCATTTTGGCCCCTAGTAGCGGATCTAGTTTTGGTAACCATTTTCCTATATCAACATCGAGGAGAAATGTTAGTTCACAAAAATAATTAATAAATTAAAAACATGGTATGTGGTCATAAAATAATAGTCTGAAATACAAGGGTATTATATGTCTATGTTTGTTTTCAAGTTTTCAACTACTAAACAATTAGTGGGTGTATGTGATTAGAAAAGATCCCAGTGTAAAGAAACATGGGCTCTAATAACAAGTGTAATGCCTCGCTAGGGAACCCAAGAGAAATTAACCTATAAGTAACAACTAAGTTCACAAAATATTTTTTTTCTTTAAAGTTTACATTCAAGATTATAATTATGCAGAAGAAAATACAATGAAACATAGAACGTGATCATAAAGTAAACTCAACAAGGACACACTTCTCAAGAGTTCCATAATGTAATAATTACTTGTAAATTAATTAACATTAAATATAAATATGATAAGGTACAACATGATTAATAAGTCCATCAATTTATAAATAATGATACGATTACATTTGATACCATAAGGTATATCCAAGAAATGACATCCATTGCATAATTCAAAGGGTATGTAATAACAATTAAACATGAATTACAATACATTAATCCATGAAAGCATAACTGAAATATATATACATGATATGATAAAAAACCTTAAGAAAGATAAGAGCATATCTCCTAAAATGTCGCAAAGAAGTACCACTTCTATAAGGTCACCAACAATGGTACAAGGACGTTGAGGTCTCCAATGGTAAAGAGGATCACTACTACCCATCCTCATGGCACCTAAATGGTCCACTCCCACCATGCTGATGAGATAAAAAAAAATCCCAAATCTGTTTACAAACCAGACATAAGGTAGGACAATACAAGGGATCTAGAAAGCTCTCTATCACAAGGTAAATTTCTAACTAAACAGGTAATGACCTACAAACCCAAAGGAAACTAAATCACGTAGGAAATTTGAAATGAATATGGGGAAGTGTCATCACACGAGTCAACTCTAAGGTGACCCAAGAAGTCTCACTAGACCCTTGGCCCCCTAGTGACTCTATGCAGTATCAGTAATCTCTCATATAGACAAGGGTTCTAACTATGCAAGATCAAATCAAGCATCTTCTCCCAGTCCCATCCTAGTCTATCAAAGCACTCAAGGCATGGGCGAGGAATATAAACATCTTATTAATTCATTTTTAAACACATAGTGTATTAGGTTATCACTTATTAAGTAACTTATAATGAGTTACCATGGCAACCTCTTAGGGTCCCGACCCTCATTGCAAGCCACTCCCCCCTAGACACTAGATTACCTACCCTAATCTCAGTGATTAATAATCTCGAAAGTATAATATAGACACCACAGTCAGAAAAATAGTTCCACATAAGTCTAACAGGAACACACATTAGTTTCTAAACCAAAATGGCAAGTATGAACCCGCACTTGCAAATATACCAACACACGAACATAAGGCAACCAGTAGGGGAAGAAACTCGAATAGGTACCAAATTGCAAGTAAAATAAAAAAATGTAAGGACATCATTCACACCCCCAGCCTTTGGTATATTTTCCCTAAAAGTTGATGTAGTTTCCCAACAACCCAAAGGAATAATACATTTAAATAGGGAAAAGAATACATGACAATCAGTAAAAGAAATTAAAACATTAACTACCAATTAATAAGTGTAATTAATTAATAATTAACGTAATAATTTACTTGATACTAAATAATATTAGGTTTAACTAATATTAAAAACTAAGTTTTCCAAGAAAATAACAAGTCTAAAACACTTAGTATACTCTAATATTAATTAATATTAATACTAAATTAATATTAAAATAATCTAAGCCATTTTTTAAAAAAGTAATAAAAAATCAAAACATATATATAAAATGTAATTTACATATATATATTAATTAAATACTATTTATAACATTAAATAAATTTAATTAAGTTAATTTAAAATTAAATCAAAATAAATTTAATTAAATTAATTTAAAATTAAATTAAAACTAAATTAAAATTATTTATTTTTTATTTTTAAAAAATTTAATTTAAAAATTAAAAAAAAGGATTAATTTTGGGGCGGGGGGAATGTACCCTGCACCCCATTGTCTTGGGTGGGCAGCCCCCTGCTGCTGCAGACAGCTTAGAACTACCGTAGGCAGTCTGGCTGCCACGAGCAGCGTAGACTGCCGCCGACAGTACTAGCTACTGCGCAACAAGGCCGCGGGGGGTTGGGGGGCTGGGATCCCCACCCCCTATTAACCTTTTTTATTTATTTATTTTTCATGTTTTTTTTTTTAAATTAAACTTAGTTTAATCAAAAGAAATTTATACTTCCTCTTTTTTTTTACTATGTCTATATAAAAAAAATCGAGCAAGAAGATAAAAAATTATTTTATTAATTTAAATTACCCTTACCAGCAAACTTATAAGGATTTAAAGGGTAGAAAAAAATAAACACAATAAAATAACTTGGCCTACAACCAAAAGGTTAATTTTTTTCTAACTCAAATAAGCATAGAAATAATCTTGGAAATAAAATTCCTCAAGAACACAACTAAAAATAATTTCTAAGGAAAACTCTTAAATTACAAAATTCACAGATTCTAATAAACTAGCCCATTTACTACCAAACTAAATCCACAGGATTGTTCCTAAAATAAATCTAACTTTCCTAATAAAAGATTTAAAATAAAACATACACCTACAAATTCAGATTCAAGATCCTACCTCAAACTCTTGATAAATCTGAAACCACTAATTCAGCAATGCACAAGCAAGCTCTCCATATTCTCCTTCAAATCTCAAAAAATCCTCCTTAGTAAAATTCAGAGCTCAAATCCTTCAATCTTCTATGTTCTTGAGAAGAGCTCAAAAATTGCCTAAAATAGAAAAAAAATTACTAACCTAGGGTTTCTAAACTTACCCCTCAGGTTAAAAGTAACTCCAATTGACTTTTGGAGTCAAAAGATTTGATTTTTAAAAATAATTCATCTTTATCCTCAAAATACAACTTAAATTCAATTTTTGCACTATAAAATTTTATTTCACATTTTAATAGAAATTATAGATTCACTTAAATCAATTAATACAACAAAGGTATATCAATTAACTTTTATTGATCAAATACCCCCTTGATTAGTTATTTAATAATTATATGATTTAAATAAAATATAACATTATTAATATACAACCCAAATTCCATTTTAACATGAATAATCTTAAACCAAGCATACAACCTAAAAACCTGACACAACAAAAAATAAGCAAAACTCAGACCCAAGGAAAGGTTCCCGAATTCACGTCACTTGACAGATTTCGAAGGGTGAAGACACAAAATCTTGTCCACTAATTAGGAAAATAAAAGGTTTAAGTTAGGGTTTTGGACATGTTCATTATCTCCCCCCTCTTACCACTAAGACGTTATAGGGCACGCTCACTCTTGCCAATTCAAGGAAGACGATACCCGGTACCTGCAATCCTATCATGGCACAAAGATGAACATGTGCATACATATAATATGTAACAAGAAATGGTTGAGAATGGTAGGCCATGTGGATCTCACACACAAGTAACTATGCCCCTATCTCATACCATAAAATCACATTATACACAAAGTAAAAGGCATACATATGATCCATATGCATATTAATAAGGTGTCAGTATTGTCAGTAACCCATGACCATAAATGTAATCATAACATGGGATAACCATGATAAACTGATCATAAGTCTAACTGTAATAATATTAAATCACATAAAATCCATAGCGCGTACTAACTAAAATATAGTGAAAAGGTCATACAAAAACAACTCTAATAGAAACTAGAGTCATTGATGCACACGTGCAAGTGGCCAAAAAGAGTTTAACAAAATAACTAAAAGCTACTAAAGGGTAGGCACTACGCATGTGCTCAAATATATTAAAATAGGTTATTTTAATTTCACAAGTGGGATAATAGGATAAAGTGAATTAATTTAAATAGATAAGTCTATTTATTTAAATTAATAGAGGAAGGGTGATTTAATTAATGAAATGGTTATGAGTTGTCATTAGATTAATTGAACTACAGTCAATTAATTAAATTAGTTAACATGAGGGATGACATAGGTTAAATAAATAAATTTAGATATTTAATTACCAAATGCCCTAGGAGAGAACTAAATAAGACTACTTAATTATGTAATCAGTTTTAGGTGTCTACATTTTGGCCCTCTTCGATATAGTGTTAGAATAACATTGTTTAGGAGATTTTCAAAATAATAGATGACGCTAAGAAGTAACTTGAAACAAAGTCTCCCCAGGATGCCAGTCGTAATTTCCATTAAGCATTAGTTCTCTTATGACGATGTATAGATATTGTGTTGATATTACACTATTTTGACAGACTTGTATGATGTACCTCATGGATATTATGATATATGATGACATTCTCTTATTGTAATTTCATTGTATCTTTATCACTGATGTTTTTATATGCACATGATATGAGATGTAGTTCTATGTGGATGCACTATGATATGATATGTTTATGATTATGCTTTGAGCACTTTGTTTTATTTCCTTATGTTGTGAATGCAAATTGTATGGATGCATTTAATTTTGGATCTTTTTAATGCATACAACTGATGTTAAGTTAATGCTATAGATACACATGTATCATTTTCATGATATTTAATGAAATGTAGATGGATATGCACTTTATATGATTATGCAAATAATGTTTTTATTTTAGTGAATAAAATACTCACTCATTAGAGAAATTATACTGCGTTGAAATGTGAATTGATTTTTTTTTCCCTCCTTGGAATGATGTGATAAAAGATCTTCTTAATGCAAGATCTAAAATAACTAACATGAATGCAAATAGAATGCAAATGTAGCATCCATCATTGTCATTATTATATGCTTATTTCATCATTATGCTTTATTGGGATCCGGTGTGATACAACCAACACTTGTACTCACATGACCATGTTAGTATTCAAATATCCTCTTTCTTGGATGCATAAGTATTTACAATTATCACTAATACTTAGGAGATCATGATAATATGAATACCATTTGAGTTAGATGTTCAAAATAGTACAACCACCACTAGCATTTTCTTAGCCATGATGATATGAATACCTATTATCAGATTATAGTATTGCATTGTGATACAAGCATCAAGATATAGTAGATCATGATGTCTCAAGTATCAAGTGTGAAACAGACAAAGAAAGATCTATACCCCCTCCATCTAGGGCTCAAATAATCATAGACAATTATAAAATATACTTAGAAAACCCCTAAAAATCAAATACAATCCTTAAAAAATCCTAAAAAATAAGATAAGATCCTAAAAAAATCCCTGAAAATTGCATAAAGTGCTGAAGAATTCTTAAAAATAAAATAATTTCCTTACAAGATAAAAAAAATCAGATACCCCGAACATCCTAAAAATTGAAAAATAATCAAAATTAAAAAATAATCAGTCATTTTTATGCCATAAATAAATTATCCCTTGCAACAAGATAAACATTTGACTAGACAAAAAATCTGAAGACTTATCAAACATGGTGCTTAAGGGTGGTTGCAAGAGTCCCACTTTTGGGCAAAAAGTGGAAGTGTTTTCCTTGTTTTTCAAAATTTCTATCAATTGATGTCAAAATTTGAGGCACTTAGAGATTGAATCTCAAAATTTTTTTAGTAATAACAAATATAGTGTTCAGAGTCTAGTTTTCAAATATGTAATTTATTACCATACCCACATGGTAAAAATTATTTTTTAGTAGGCATACGTAAATACCACTTTTTCCAAATGTCTATTTTAGGACCATACCACACACACGTACGACCACCCTATTTTGACCTAAATAAATTAATTTTTGTGAACCCTTCCAGGGAAAGATACCTAAGACACCAAATATGATATATATATATATATA
>MU227380.1:557237-576737 GCA_018584345.1 Thuja plicata | reverse complement strand
ATACATAATGTCAATAAAATCAACTTCAAGCTTTCATTTATAACTATTATTAGCAAATTATTTAAACAAAAATGGTTATCTTGACTATGCTTTCCTTGCCTTCTATTTGGGACCTACTAAGGACCTCTATAATACAATGAGTCATCAAATAGTAAGGTATAGAAGTGTAACATGCTCCCCTTCCAATTTATCCATAGTTGTAATAAGTGAGTTGAACAAGTTATTTGAGAAGAAGCGTACAAATTGATGAAGCTATTTGAAGCCAACAATATAGGAGACTTATGAGGAGGATATTGATGACCACCTACCTCTATTGTTCGATGGATGAGAAAGAGAATGTAAACCAACTATTATTATTGCTATCATTCATGAATTTTTTTTTATAGTCCAGGGTATCCCCGCTACTTAGCCTAGCAACACATGTTTCCCATTATGGAGCGAGCTAAGCAAGACTAATCCTTGGAGATTGTTAGCGAACATATTTGTCTTTTTATAAATAATCTTTTAAGTTTTCTCTATCACCCTTAAAAGACAAACTATTCTTAACAGTTGGGTAAGTGTATTTTATAATCACTTCCCTCTAAATTTTATAACAGGTACAACTCCCTTAAATGATATTCAATGAAATGAGAAAATAATTTAATCTATTAGCTTTTAACTAGAAAGCTTATCAAGGCAACAATATCATTATTTGATGATATGTTTTGAAACAACTACTGAAGTACATATAACCAGGTAATGAATAGGAAGGAAGCATAGTCACTTCCACAATAGCATTTCATGAAAAACATAAACAACTTTGACTATAGATAATAGATAATAGATAAAAATCAAGATTTAGATACCATGAAATAGCTGACTAAGATATAAAACAGGTCAAACTATATGCCAACACAGGGCACTTTGCTCAAAATCATAAAAAACATAGATTCATTGATCTTCATGTCATATACTTCCAAAATGACTACACAGGGAATTATCTAAAAATCAAATCTTGTTCACAACATTCACCATTTGAATTATAATTATCAAAACTATATCTGTCTATCAAAGTTTTTCCGAACCCTTTCAAAGTTTTAGTAGCCAGAATAAATAGCAATAGAGCACCGAGAGGCCTCCCAAAAAACATGGCCTCTCAGTGAAACAGTTAAGTAACTAATCCATCAGTCAGAGGACACGTGTCCTTGAAATTTAGCATAATAACATAGTAAAAAACAAGAGACTAGATGGCAGAATCAGGCTCTTTATCTAAGGCACGTTCCTCGCTTGTTGCTGGACTCCCTTCTTCATCGATAACTGATTGAGTCAGTTTCCATTCTTTGTACGCTTGAACTAATTCCTTGGCAAGCGACAAGTGCAAGATTTTGGAGTTCACTATTTGGGCCATGGAGGTGTCTTTATTCCAACTCAGCTTTTTCACCCTATCAGTAACATTAGATAACTGATCAATACACAAATAAAGTATGGATTCAATCCTTGCTATCTAGGTCAAATTAGAGGCCTTGGGATGAATCTTGTCTCTGATGGTTTTAATAGCTGATTCAAAAGCATCGAAAGCACCTTTCAGTTCTTGTTCACCGAAGATAGAGGGGTAGGTATAAGTGAAATTAATCACTTTCAACTCTGTTAGGGCAGCCTTTTGGATTTGCTTTGCTTCAGCTTCATATTCTTTATTCTCCATAATAACACTCCTTATTAGGGCAATATGCCAGCCGATGTTTTTTCTGAGTATGCAGAAGTAGGACTCCCCGGCACCTTTCAGTGACTTTTCTACACAAAATTTACTAAAGCCATGCCTTTCAATTTCCATAAATTTGGTCATTGCTGACACCCACTTTTCTTCATCTGTGCTCCATACTTGTCGTTGAGCCTGCAATTCCTCTATAGTTTTCTCGGTGTTATGAAGAACTGAATGAGAATCTTTAATATACTGTTTACCATTTTTAGCACCTGAGCCATCCATTCATCCACTGAAGAAACTAGAGTTCGTCCCCTTTGAACTTGATTCAGTAGAGTCTTATTTTTTTCAGAATTGGGATCAAACACTTGAGAAGACTGAGACAATGGGGTGGCATCAAAGTCGCAAAATGCATTAATAAACTGAGAAAGTGAAACAATGGTATGTTTCAATTCTTTCTTTTCTTTACTATCCTGCACCGATGTAATCAACATTTGTTGGGTTGTTTCTTTGAATAAGTGGTTTTTGCCGGCTCTGTCCATTGTTCCCAACTCAATTTTGGTAACTTCAAAGTCTTCAACTGCCACATCTGGCTTCTCTTCCTTAGGCCTATAAGTAGCGACCTTGGCCATCCACTTTCCAGTCTTAGCATCAACAAACATGTGCGCTGTGCTTTTTACCTTCTTGGCTTTAGGTGTTTTCTGAGCGTACTTACTCACAATATCTTGTATTGGTATGGACACAAGAATTAGACTCCACTTTTTATTGACTAAGGAAGTCAGCCATTTGGGCATGTCACTGGTCGCTGCCGGTTGGGGACCGACTTTAATAAGAGTATCCATTAAATCCAGGTTTACGTCTTCAAGATCAAAAAGATCTTTCCCAATTTGGTCATCATCACCAATCTGATAATTCAAGTCTTCAAACTTATCATCTTCCAGATTAACCATCTTCATCTATTCTTGAGTCATCTTTGCCTTCTTTTGAGATTGGGAGCGCAACTTGGTGATACGTTGAGGAGAAACCACAGATGAAAGTTCCGCAACAAACTTCTTTTTAGATTCTTTCTTCTACTGCTTACCTGCATTATCGGATGTTTTAGGCGTGTTAGGAACAAAGGGGGAAGAAAACAAAATTGAAGATTTATTTCCAGTCTTTTTAGGACTGGATTGCTCTTTTTTCTCTTGTAGCCACTTCTCAGTTAATTTAAGATCATGCTATGTTCTGCTTTGAATGTCATTATCTTACTCTTTTGACCAATCAACATCTACCTCTTTAGTATCGAGAAGTCTTTTGAAATTGGGTTCAATCAAATCAGAACCATCATCTGTTACTCCCTCTATGCTGAATTGTATTCTCATTGACAGAATTTGAGAGATGCAGAGTCTACTGTGGCTTCTGGTCATGACTTGAGACTCATTTACACAATCTTCCCAGAAATCCTCTAAATGGGGAACTGGAAACATGTGAGACCTTAAGCCCAGGTTGCCGCTAGAAATTTTTTTATTATCAAAGCCTGTTCTTTCTGTATAGTACTTGAAATCAAAATGACCAAGGTCACTTCCGATACTTATAGCATCTTGAAAGGTTAGACATGAAAGCTTCCCTAACTACAATGGAAATAGTTTTTCACCTTGGTCTCCAGGAAGGAAACGCTTTAGCACGACAGCAAGCTATCTATAGATTTCAGCAAAAAAAAAATAGTCAAATGCATATCGAGGCAATTTGGTAGGGGCATCCTCAAAACAACCAATTCTTAAATAAGAGAACTTAGGAAATTGGATATAATAACTCCAAAACCTAGTCACAAAGTGTTGAGCTTCTGAGCTCATCCTCCTGGCTAAATCTCCAGACATTTCAAAGAAAAGCTTTCCCGTAAAAGTATCATGAACTCTCCTATAATTTTAAATTACACTATCTTTGCGAAGCATAGAGAAATATTCAAACACACACATGCCATCAATCCAAGGATCATGAACCATGCCACTCCATATCCTACTACATGCTCGACAATACATGAGATAAGAGGACATATAAAAGCTACAACCATTATGCTTGGAACTATTCAACTATTCCCTCATGGATTCTGCAATTAACTCAGCCCAATCCAGCTTATGCTTTCCCTCTAAAATAATTTCTACATAACAAAATAACCAATCTACAAACAAAGAAGCCTCGGGTGACCCCCTAACTATGTGCAGCATTACCATGATATCACTAATGTGCGGATGCATGTGATTTCTATTTAACTTCTTGGGCAAACAAGAACCTCCTCTTTGGGCATTTATCAACCAATACTTAGCCATGGAAGTATGGTTCACATCAGCATTGGGCTTGAATTTAACTAGAGATTGGGCAGGAGAAAAAGCTGAAAATGTCCGTTCTTGGATTTGGAAAGCAGAGGAAACAATTCCTCTATTTATGGCCATCAACACTTTTCCATTTCTATTAAGAATTGACTTAGTTCGCTGGTCATAATGTTTAATACATTCATAGACAAGCTCAGGGCAAACCACTGCAGGAGGGAAGCATGCGGCTATACATAACCCACTACTCAAAATTTCCTTAGAAGGGACATTTTCTTCCACACATGGAGTAAGCCTATCAGTTATCCCTTCAATATCATACCCTTCTAGGTCTGTGTCTGTTACGATAGAATTTTCGCAGACTAAACTAGACACATTCCCAAAGAAATGAAATGTTGACTTCATTTTTGCAAGAAAAGACTGTAAATTGCTACAGAAACCCCCGTCAAATTCACCAGCTTTTAAATTTAAACACTGGAAGAGTGATAGCCTGACTTAACTTAATCTCTAAGGAAAATTCTCCAACTGGAGCTCCGAAAAAACCCTTACCTCAGTTCTTTGTGCATATAGAGAACAAAAGTAATTCAAAAAAAATGAATGCCAAGGAGGGATTTTAAAGGAAACGTCTAGAATGAGTAATTAATTACCCATAGTTAAGATAATAATGTCTCGAAAAGAGAAGTGATTGTTCCCACACACGATCATTTACTGCCACTTTGCACAAAATTTTATGTCGCATGAATTCCTCATTAATTCGACAGCTCAGACATGATTTAGCTGCCGCCAAAAGACCTCTTCATTAAAAGTTTTACTCGAGTGGGACCCATGTTTGAAAAGATGGCGGCTATCCTTGATTTATGCCACCTGTCATTTTTTAAAGATCCTTGAACACTCTTGAACACTCTTGCTTAGAGTTCAAAGATGTTCGTATGTGTTCACCCTCATTCGAGCCCATTCCTTAATATCCTACCAACAATTTGGTACCAAGAGCCAAATCATTTAACCAATAATCTTCCACCCTAGATCGACCAAAGTTCTGTAACCTGATGATCACGAAACACCTTCCTTTAGTGAAAATGCTAATCACCCACTTCTTCTTTATAAACAATATGAACGAGCTTGAACATCCTTGAACACCCTTGAACAGAGTTCAAGGTTGTTCATATGTGTTCAAGCCTGTTCAAACCTGTTCAAAAGATATGTTAGCAAAAGACTTTTCTCTCCTTAGCAAGCAACGACGGAACATAGGGAAGATCTTTCACTGAGATTTTAAACATGAGTGCTTAGGTAGGTTGAGATACACAAAATAACAAGGCGAATCCTAAAAAGTAACACCAAGGACAAAGATCAAGATTTTGACTAACACCGGCTTTGACTGGGGACTGGCTTTTCTCAAAAGCCAGAGAACTCAACTACTCTGGTTTTGCAAACTTCTGCAAAAAGGGCTCAAAGAACTTGCAAGAAAGGGAAGACACACCAAAGAGAAGCAAACCTAACCTTATATATATAGCAGGACATAAAGACTGAGACTAAAGCTTCAGCAACTTAAGATCTTGCCCATTATAGGAAAATGGTAAGATCGTTCCATCTGGATAAGCCAACTTGAAAGAATTCATTCCCAAATCTTCAGTGATAACAAAGGGGCCTTTCCACAGTGACTCAAACTTACTTTAGGCGCCTCTAGGAGCTTTTCTTTTGTCCCATAGAAAAACTTCATCTCCTTACAGAAAACTTCTGGGTCTTGCTTTCCTATCAAAAATGTTCTTCACTCTAGCTTGATGCTCAGTAATCTTATCTACCAGAGCTTCTCTTTCTTCTTCTAATTTATGCAAGTACATAATTCTTTTCTCCAAGGAGTCTTTGAAAGTTTGATCCTCAATGGCCATTTGTAGCTTTTCTATGGAGAGTTCCAGAGGAATTGATACTTGTGCCCCAATTCCATACACCAACTCAAAGGGTGCCATATCGATTGCTCTTTTAGGCGTAATTCTATCAGCCCAAAGGGCTTCAAAAAGCTTCTTATGCCAATTTTTTCCACTATCATCTACCAGCTTTTTCATGATCATTATCAAGTTTTTATTACTTGACTCGGCCTGTCCATTTCCTTGGGGAAAGTAATCAGACGAATGAGCCAGAGAAATATTGTGATCAAAATAGAAAAGGGAAATCTCCTGTGAAAAGAAATAAGTGGCATTATGTGCTACAATCTTTTGGGGTACTCCGAAATGCACCAAAATGTTATCTTTTAAGAAATCACAAACTACTTGAGAGTTAGCCTTTTTGGTTGGAATAGCCTCGACCCACTTAGTGAAGTAGTTAGTCACTGTTAGGATATAAATGTGACCTGCACTTGACTGAGGACTGACAGGGCCTATAAAATCAATAACCCATTGCTTGAATGGTTTACTCACCACAAGTGGTCTTAAAGGTAAAGCAACTAATTGAGGTCTTCCTGAAAATAATTGACATTTTTTGCAATTCCTAAGGAATGCATAGGCATCTTTGAACATACTCGGCCAATAATTTTTTTTTTGGAGGATTTTGAATGTTGTTACTGTAGACAAGAAATGACCTCCACAGGCCTCCTCATGAAAGGTTTTGAGAAACTTTAATTGCTGGCTTTTATCCACACATCTTAGAAACATACCATCAAGACCCCTTTTATAAAGCACACCTTGCCATATTACATACTTAGCAGCTTGCAGCCTAAAAGTTTGTTTTTCTTTAGGTGACAGCCTTTGTGGACATTCTCCATACATCAGGAAATAGGCAATGTCACAGAACCAAGAATCTGTTAAACTAACCAATAATACTTGAGATATTTTAGATTCCAAATTTTCAGGATGAAAAACATTTTCTGCGATAAATTTACACAAACCTTTGCCTCTAACCAGCTTAGTGGGTTTGATTATCAAATCATATTCCTGAATCTTTGCCACCAATGCTGCTCTTTTGTTCATGGCTATTTCTTGTTGGGTGAGTAGTGCTTTCACCGCTGGATCTGGGACAAACACTATAGAATGAGAATGGAGGATGTAGAATTTGAACTGCTTAACTGATTTCACCACAGCAAAGGCTTTCTTTTCAATTGGGGAATACTTTAGTTCATGCTTCTTTAAAGGTGTACTCATGGAAGTGATGGGGGCTTCATTTCCTGAAACATCTTTCTGAGTCGATATTCTAGAAAGTGTGTGATCAGAAGCGTAACAATAGATGATAAAATCTTTTTTGTAATCTGGGTAAACTAGAGATGGGGCATTGGACACGGCTGTCTTAATCTCTCTAAAATCCTTTCTACCTTCTTCTGTCCACTTAAAAGGATGTTTTCCACTCATCATCCCCACTATGTTCCTTGTCAACTCAAAAAAAACTGGGACAAAAGCCCTCAAAAAGATAATTTGACCAAAGAAAGATTTAACCCCTGTCCTTGTTGAAGGTAGACCGATCTGTTGAATAGCCTTGAATCTTTCAGGATCAATTTTGATTCCCTCTTTGGAAATGATATGTCCCAATAATTTTCCCTCGGTCACACCGAAAACTAATTTTTTAGGATTAAGTGAAATGCCATGATCTCTACATCTCAGCAGAACTGATTTAAGGTCTCATACACAATGTTTCCTCCTTTTGGAGTACACAGTTAAATCATCAAGGTAAATTACTATGATTCTATTTTTTAGATCAGCAAAAGAGGAATCCATTGCCCTTTGAAAAGTTGCCCCCGCATTGATCAGGCTGAAGGGCATTCTATTGTAAGCAAAATTTCCCCACGGTGTAGTAAAAGCAGTCTTCTATTTATCATCATCAGCTACATTTACTTGATTATATCCAGAAAACCCATTAAGCAGAGACATCATTTCTGACCCTGCAACTGCCTGTAATATGTGTTCCATTTTGGGTAGGGTGTAATTATCTTTGAGACTGGCCTGATTTAAATTCCTAAAGTCTATGCAGATCCTTATTTCACCATTCTTGTTTTTGACAGGGACAATATTCGCAATCCAGGTTGAATGGTGGATAGGGTAGATGATTCTAGCTTTTAGCATCTTGTCAACCTCTTTTAATATCACTTCTGAAACCTTGGGATTGTAACTATGAAGCTTTTGCCTAAAAGGCTTTGATTCAGGCTTGAGAGGGATGTGATGACTAAATTTCCCTTTCTGAAAAACTTTAAGATCACTACAATCCCAAGCAAAAACATCAGTGTAGGTTGTTAACAGGATTTGAAGGTTTTTCTTTTCTTGGGCAGACAAAGTTTTACCTATAGAAATCCACTTGGGTTCAGCCACAGTGCCAATGTTTAGCTTGTCATATTCCTTTTGCACATCTGATTGAGAATTTTTTCTTTGAACGAAACTATCATCCTTTCGAGAAAACAAGTTCTCTAAGGAAACCAAACCTTTGGGAATTTTTTTGCTTTTCGATTGGACAACTTCTTCTTCTTGTAAGGATTCAGGATTTATCCCTCCACTATCCTCATTCATTCCTTCAAAGTACATAGAAGAGAAAGCTTCTACACATGCCATAAAATCCTTTATCCGGGTATCATCTTCAAAAACTTGTAGGTGTTTAATGTTATCTGGGACAGCTAGTCTGTATATCATCTCAACCCTATATGTTCCTGTTTTGAAATCCATGTGAGGAAGGAGTAGAGACACTCATACAACTAGGGAATCGACCCTTGTATTGAGAATTCTGGGAATAGCTTCGATGGAAAAGGCTTCAAAAGAATCATTTCGTCCCATACCAAATTTCTGTAATGTTTCAAATGCTCATTCTTTACTGAAAAATGACCTTTTACTTGTTTGATGATAAGCTCAGCATCACCTTTCACAACAAGTGCCTTTATTCCCAATGTTTTGGCTTCTCGCAGCCCTAACAAAAGAGCTTCATATTCAGCAGTATTATTGGTATTTTTAAAATCCAATTTGTAGGAAAAAGGAATATACTGATCATTAGGCCCTTTGAAGACTACACCAACCCCTGAACCTACGGTAGCACAACTACCATCAAATTCCATCGACTAAATTTGTTCATTTCCACCAGGATGTTCACAAAGGGGAGGGGTTTCATCTGAGAAAATCATGTAATTACCAAATTCACAGTCTTCAAATAAAATTTTTTCTTTAGGATCATCAGATGGAATTACAGTGTATTTGTTCTTGACTTCAGGTTCCAGTTTGACCTTTTTCTTCCCAATAGGGATGATGGCTTCTAACCAATCCATCTTTATTTCCCTGCCCATGTCTTTGTAGAAATTTCTACTCAAGAGCATGTTGTAACTTGCAGGTATATCTGCTACTAAAATGGTTAGCTTGAGCCTTTTATCAGGGTAGGCTGCTAAAACAGCTTGAGCATCTTTAACTTGAGCAATTAAGGGTACTTGTTTTCCATCCATCGAATAGCACCTCCCAAAGGTTTTGGTCATGGTTAAACCTAAAGCCTTGGCTATAGACGAGGGCATAACATTATCGGAGGCTCCCGAGTCTATAATGCAGTTACTCAATTTGAGGCCATTTAAGAGTAGGGAAATATAAAAGGGGTTAGGCTTCCTAGTTTCATCAAATTCACATTTCACTTCAGGAGTAGGAGTGACAGTAGTGTCGCTCTTATTCATGACAAACGGTGAAATAACTGTAGAAAAATCAAGTGGTTGATCAATTGGGTCAACAACACATTGGTTAGATTGTGATGAGTCTGTGAGGTCACCTTTCACATATTTGACTAATTGGTCTAATTCTTTGGGGTTTAACCTCAGATATTCTGCAGGAGAGATTTGGATAGCAGAAGACTCGCAAAATTCTACAATATCAAAAGAAGACAAGGTGGAGTCTTTTTACACAACCTTAACATCAGGGGTCAAAGAACTAGAAGATGAAGTAGTACTTATAGGATCCTGAGTCTTATGGACAGGATTAGCTGGAGTTGAACTGTTCTTTGAAAAATTTTGATTTCGAGTAAGCATAGTACAAGTAGGATCCCCAAGGGTGACCAAAATATCTCCTCTTTTTGAATCAGATTTGTATTCTAAAAAGTATGAACCAAAGTCACCGAGTCTATCTTGAGGGAGCTCTTCTATAGTACATTCCCCTAACACATCCTTGGTAGCTTCCATTTGTACATCTCTTTGCATATCAAGGCAAGAATTACCATCATGATCTATTGTTAGATGAAAGGAACACATAACAACTTCTTTTGGTGAAGCTTCTATGGACAATCTTGGTTGATTTGGAGGCAAGAAAGGAGTTTTATTGTGCCATTGATTAGGTTGTTTTCGGCTGATATCTTGATAAGGAGAAGGAAATGAAGATCCTTGTTTAGGTAATTGCCTTTTCAAGGAAATTACGTCATTCAATAATCTTTGAACGACTGGATCTATAGGAGCTGAAGCAGAAGGTTGAGAATGAGGATTTTGGACATCTTTTCTCCATTTCTCAGCTCTAATAAGATCATCTTCTAACTCAGTAGCTTGTTCTTGGGCAACAACTAAATCAGTTGGTCTACTCCTTCTTAAGTGAAATCCTATGTCCGGGGGCATAGAATTTACAAAGAAACACTACTGGTTTTCAGGGGTTGGTCTTTTGGCAACAGGGATTCTATGGATAACTTTGTTGTATCTTGCCACATAATCTCTCATTGGCTCATGAATCACATTCTCCATTTGTGTCAATTGTGCTAGCAAAGAATGTTCATCATCAACTCCTTTAAAATGCCCTTCGATTGCTATCTTCATGGTTTTCCAACTCGTGATTGATCCAAATGGCAGATGGTCAAACCAGTCTGCAGCTCCTTTTGAGAGAGATTGAGCAAAGAGTCTTACTGCTACATCTTCATGTTGTACTGCCAGAATGGTAGTAGCTACATTGAATGCATTCAAGTGCTCATCGACCGAAACTTTGCCATCTCCCAAGAATATAGGTAAGACTTCTTTAATACCTTTAGGGAGAGGATGATGAGCTCCCAAATTCAAAGGTCCAATGGCTACACCCCATGGCTGAGCCATAACTGTACTTGGAAATATTGTAACTAGAGGTGGTGCTTGAATACCAGACAAAGTGAAAGCTTGCTAGACACTAGAGGAAGAAGGACAATTGGGGGCAGCTTTAGGAGGAGAAGGTCTACTTTTTTCTTTGGGTCTTAAGATGGAAGGGGAGGAAACATGAATATTTTGCAAGCTTTCAAAGAAAGTATCAAAAATACCCTCCTTCCTCTGGGACCTGGTGTAAGGTCGAGAATCCAGAATTATTCTAACTTATTACCTTTGAGCGATTCTGACAACAACTTGTACCTCCTGGGTGACCGGGAGTCCTCTTAACCACTCTCCTATATCTTCCTCTTCTTCAAAAACTAGGAGAACTTGTTGATACTGGTGATAGCTAGTCTTTAAACTCCAAGCAACAGTGTTCAAATCAGAAATGATATCCTCTTGAGTGTTTTGAAAATTAATATCTGGGTGGATAACAGGAGGTTGCTCCTCCAAATTGGGTATTATCACAGCTGGTAGTACCATAACTTATTCAAAAAATAGAACATTAAACATGGGTCTACACTGTAAGCAATCTCCAGTAGAGTTGCCAAAAATATGTTAGTGAACAGATTTGTCTTTTTATAAATAATCTTTTAAGTTTTCTCTATCACCCTTAAAAGACAAACTATTCTTAACAGTTGGGTAAGTGTATTTTATAATCACTTCCCTCTGAATTTTATAATAGGTACAACTCCCTTATATGATATTCAATGAAATGAGAAAATAATTTAATCTATTAGCTTTTAACTAGAAAGCTTATAAAGGCAACAATATCATTCTTTGATGATATGTTTTGAAACAACTAGTGAAGGACATATAACT
This sequence comes from Thuja plicata, assembly GCA_018584345.1. Classification (NCBI taxonomy): domain Eukaryota; kingdom Viridiplantae; phylum Streptophyta; class Pinopsida; order Cupressales; family Cupressaceae; genus Thuja; species Thuja plicata. The sequence goes on along the minus strand of MU227380.1, from coordinate 564,907 downwards.
AGGTAATGAAAAGGGAGGAAGCATAGTCACTTCCACAATAGCATTTCATGAAAAACATAAACAACTTTGACTGTAGATAATAGATAAAACTCAAGATTTAGATACCATGAAACAACTGACTAAGATATAAAATAGGTCAAACTATATGCCAACACAGGGCACTTTGCTCAAAATCATAAACAACACAGATTCATTGATCTTCCTGTCATATACTTCAAAAATTACTACACATGTAATTATCTAAAAACCAATTCTGTTCACAACATTCACCATCTGAATTATAATTATCGAAACTATATCTGTCTATCAAAGTTTTTCCGAACCCTTTCAAAGTTTTAGCAGCCAGAATAAATAGCAATACAACACTGAGAGGTCTCCTAAAAAACATGGCCTCTTAGTGAAACAGTTAAGTAACTAATCCTTCAGTCAGAGAACATGTGTCCTTAAAATTTAGCATAATAACATAGTAAAAATAGGAAACTAGATGGCAGAATCAGGCTCTTTATCTAAGGCACATTCCTTGCTTGTCACTGGACTCCCTTCTTCATCAGTAATTGATTGAGTCGGTTTGCATTCTTTGTACGCTTGAACTAATTCCTTGGCAAGCGACAGGTGCGGGATTTTGGAGTTCACTATTCGGGCCATGGAGGCGTCTTTATTCCAACTCATCTTTTTCACCCTATCAGTAACATTAGATAAATAATCAACACACAAATAAAGTATGGATTCAATCCTTTCTATCTGGGTCAAATCAGAGGCCTTGGGATGAATCTTGTCTCTGATGGTTTTAATAGCTGATTCAAAAGCATCCAAAGCACCTTTCAGTTCTTGTTCACCAAAGATAGAGGGGTAGGTATAAGTGAAATTAATCACTTTCAACTTTGTTAGGGCAGCCTTTTGGATTTGCTTTGCTTCAGCTTCACATTCTTTATTCTCTGTAATAGCACTTCTTATCAGGGCAATACACTAGCCGATGTTTTTTCTGAGTATGAAGAAGTAGGACTCCTCGACACCTTTCAGTGACTTTTCTTCACATAATTTACTAAAGCCATGCCTTTCAATTTCCATAAATTTGGTCATTGCTGACACCCACTTTTCTTCATTTGTGCTCCATACTTGTCGTTGAGCCTACAATTCCTCTATAGTTGTCTCGGTGTTATGAAGAACTGAATGAGAATCTTTAATATACTGTTTACCATTTTTTAGCACCTGAGCCATCCATTCATCCACTGAAGAAACTAGAGTTTGTCCCCTTTGAACTTGATTCAGTAGAGTCTTATTTTCTTCAAAATTGGGATCAAACACTTGAGAAGACTGAGACAACCAGGTAGCATCAAAGTTGCAAAATGCATTAATAAACTAAGAAAGTGAAACAATGGTCTGTTTCAATTCTTTCTTTTCTTTTCTATCCTGCACCTATGTAATCAACATTTGTTGGGCTGTTTCTTTGAATAAGTGGTTTTTCTCGGCTCTGTCCATTGTTCCCAACTCAATTTTGGTAACTTCAAAGTCTTCAACTGCCACATCTGGCTTCTCTTCCTTAGGCCTATAAGTAGCAACCTCGACCATCCACTTTCCAGTCTTAGCATCAGAAAACATGCGTGCTGTTCTTTTTACCTTCTTGGCTTTAGGGGTTTTTTGAGCGTATTTACTCATAATATCTTGTACTGGTATGGACACAGGAGTCAGACTCCACGTTTTATTGATTGAGGAAGTTAGCCATTTGGGCGTGTCACTAGTCACTGCCGGTTTGGGACCGAATTTAACAGGAGTATCCATTAAATCTAGGTTTATGTCTTCAAGATCAGAAAGATCTTTCCCAATTTGGTCATCATCACCAATCTGATAATTCAAGTCTTCAAACTTATCATCTTCCAGATTAACCTTCTTCATCTATTCTTGAGTCATCTTTGCCTTCATTTGAGATTGGGAGCGCGACCTGGTGATACGTTGAGGAGAAACCACAGATGAAAGTTCCGCAACAAACTTCTTTTTAGATTCTTTCTTCGGTTGCTTACCAGATGAACCTACATTATCAGATGTTTTAGGCGTGTTAGAAACAAAAGGGGAAGAAAAAAAAATTGAAGATTTATTTCCAGTTTTTTTAGGACTGGATTGCTCTTTTTTTTCTTATAGCCACTTCTCAGTTAATTTGAGAACATGCTGTGTTCTGCTTCAAATGTCATCATCTTCCTCTTTTGACCAATCAACATCTACCTCTTTAGTATCGAGAAGTATTTTGAAATTTGGTTCAATCAAATCAGAACCATCATTTGTTACTCCCTCTATGTTGAATTGTATTCTCATTGACAGAATTTGAGAGATGCAGAGTCTACTATGGATTTTGGTCATGACTTGAGATTTGTTTACAAAATCTTCCCAGAAATATTCTAAATGGGGAACTGGAAACATGTGAGACCTTAAGCCTAGGCTGCCACTAGCAAAAATTTTATTATCAAAGCCTGTTCTTCCTGTATAGTACTTGAAATCAAAATGACCGAGGTCACTTCCGATACTTATAGAATCTTCAAAGGTTAGACATGAAATCTTCCCTAACTGCAATGGAAATAGTTTTTCACCTCAGTCTCTAGGAAGGAAACGCTTTAGCATGATGACAAGCTGTCTACAGATTTTAGCAAAAATAAAATAGTCAAATGCATATCAAGGCAATTTGGTAGGGGCATCCTCAAAACCACCAATTGTTAAATAAGAGAACTTAGGAAATTGGATATAATAACTCCCAAACCTAGTCACAAAGTGCTGAGCTTCTGAGCTCATCCTCCTAGCTGAATCTCCAGACATTTCAAAGCAAAGCTTTCCCATAAAAGTATCATGAACTCTCCTGTAATTCTGAATTACACTATCTTTGCGAAGCATAGAGAAATATTCAAACACACACATGCCATCAATCCAAGGCTCATGAACCATGCCACTCCATATCCTACTACATGCTAGACAATACATGAGATAAGAGGACATATAAAAGCTATAGCCAGTATGCTTGGAACTATTCAACTGTTCCCTCATGGATTCTGCAATTAACTCAGCCCAATCCAGCTTATGCTTGCCCTCTAAAATAATTTCTACATAACAGAATAACCAATCTGCAAACAAAGAAGCCTCAGGTGACCCCCTAACTCTGTGTAGCATTACCATGATATCACTAATGTGCGGATGCATGAGATTTCTGTTTAACTTCTTGGGCAAACGAGAACCTCCTCTTTGGGCATTTATCAACCAATACTTAGCCATGGAATTACAGTTCGCATCAACATTGGGCTTGAATTTAACTAGAGATTGGGCAGGAGTAAAAGCTGAAAAATTCTTTTCTTGGATTTGGAAAGCTAAGGCAACAATTCCTCTATTTACGGCCATCAACACTTCGCCATTTCTATTAAGAATTGACTCAGTTCGCTGGTCATAATGTTTAATACATTCATGGACAAGCTTAGGGAAAACCACTGCAGGAGGGAAGAATGTAGCTATACATAACCCACTACTCAAAATTTCCATAGAAGGGACATTTTCTTCCACACATGTAGTAAGCCTATCAGCTATCCCTTCAATGTCATACCCTTCTAGGTCCATGTCTGTTACGATAGAATTTTCGCAGACTAAACTAGACACATTCCCAAAGAAATGAAATGCTAAATTCATTTTTGCAAGAATAGACTGCAAATTGCTACAGAAACTTTCGTAAAATTCACCATCTTTTAAATTTAAACACTAAAAGAGTGACAGCCTGACTTACCTTAATCTCTGAGGAAAATTCTGCAACTAGAGCTCCGAAAAAACCCTTACCTCCATTTTTTGCGCATATAGAGAACAACAGTAATTAAAAAAAAAATGAATGCCAAGGAGGGCTTTTAAAGGAAACATCTAGAATGAGTAATTAATTACCCATAATTAAGACAATAATGTCTCAAAAAGAGAAGTGACCATTCCCACACGCGATCATTTACTGCCACTTTGTGCAAACTTTTATGTCGCACAAATTCCTCATTAATTCAACAACTCAGACATGATTTAGCCGCCACCGAAAGACCTCTTGATTAAAAGTTTTACCTGAGTGGGACCCATGTCTAAAAAGACGGCGGCTATCCTTGATTTATGCCACCTGTTATTTTTTAAAGATCCTTGAACACTCTTGAACACTCTTGAACACTCTTGAACAATCTTGAATAGAGTTCAAAGATGTTCATATGTGTTCACCCTCATTCGAGCCCATTCCTTAATATCCTACCAACACTTTGGTACCAAGAGCCAAATCATTTAACCAATAACCTTCCACCCTAGATCGACCAAAGTTCTGTAACCTGATGATCACGAAACACCTTCCTTTAGTGAAAATGCTAATCACCCGCTTCTGCTTTGTAAAGAATATGAACGATCTTGAACATCCTTGAACATCCTTGAACAGAGTTCAAGGTTGTTCATATGTGTTCAAGCTTGTTCAAACCTATTCAAACCTGTTCAAAAGATATGTTAGCAAAAGACTTTTCTCTCCCCAGCAAGCAACGACGGAACATAGGGAATATCTTTCACTGAGATTTTAAACATGAGTGCTTAGGCAGGTTGAGATACACAAAATAAGAAGGCAACTCTGAAAAAGGAACACGAAGGACAAAGATCAAGATTTGGACTAACAGAGATGTATGAAGACACTCACAAGCTAGGTCCATATTTTGATTTCTAGTCTTAGAGTTGAACCAAAGATTAATGGGGAGAAAACCCATGGTCCAAGCCAACTTGGCTACCCTCTGGGTTAACATAATAGCTACAATTCATGATATTTACTACTAAGAAAGTATTACTATTGTATTTTTACGACACAACTCCTACCTTTCAACACCAACATATAAGAAAATAGCCTTAATGGTGCCATGTAATACTGAATGTACTAGGAGTTAAAATGTTTTTTTTTTCTCAAGATTTGTCATTGTTTATAAACAAATTGACATGTGTATTTTGAAGCACTTTTGTTTTACTTGTTGGATGAGCTACACAATGTCAATAGCATTTCAGAGCTTTAAATAGTTGAGAAAACATTCTATTAAACTTCATTTTTTGGGAGGTGTTGTACTTTTTTTCTTATCTCCACTATCTTCTATTATGTTTCACATGTATGCACTCAATTAACCTACACCAAAATGGAAAATAAGGTATAAGAGCAGAGTTTGTATCTTTTATAGGAAGTCTAGGGATATAATGAAATGAACTTGAGCATCCTTAGTCCATCACTTTTTCCTTTACTTCAAATGCAATGCATAATTTTTTGGAAAAAAAAGACAATAAAAATTAAATAATGGATGAAAATGCATACACAGAGATGATATTGCACACCTCTATTATATGGTGACATTTCACTATTTAGTTTGCAAAAATATTCAATAGAAAACATGGTTATAATAAATAATGTATAACGAATATAAATAGTGCACTTTTTTTAATTTTGATATTAAAATATAGGAAAGATGATTTAAAGTGCCTCTAATGGCCTTTTAATGTTGCGAGATAACTCAATTTATTTTATATGAAAAATATATTTTAAAATATAAACTTATGGATGGAATTATATTTAGGGAGAAGAATATTGCATGATTCATTTGTATCATGGAATTGCCTATTCAATATGCAAAGAAATTCAAACACAATTAACATAATTTATCTATATTGAATAAATATTATGAAACTAAGCTACACTTTGAAATTGAATGTTAAAATAAGGTGCTTTAGAAAACCTCTTCTATTACAAATTGCTCACATTTCTTATCATCTAACTATTCTTTTATTAATGGTGTGCTTCCATTAACCACTTCTCCAAATCCTTTCCTTTCTAAGTCTTATGTCATGAATTAGCTCAATAATAGAGAATTTAAATCATGCATTATTAAAAAAATCTATTGCAAAATAAATAGGTTTGAAATGTATCTTACAACAATTATCAACGATATTAGAGTCACTAGGAGCTAGGGTAGTGGAAAAGGTGGACAAAAAGAACTATTTATTGCAATGATTGCAATTTGATTATTTAGTAGGGAATTATACTGGTACAACATTCACTACAAATATGATAATACAATCTACTAGAAGTGAAAATATATTATATCTTATCAAATGCATTCACTCCCAAATGTGAATAAGAATGCATACTGGTAGAAAAAGATTGCACATTGGCATAAAAATATTGTATATCAATATGATGCACGAGACTTGTTAAAGTATTTGTAGCATTTAAACATAAATATTGATTGTGAGTTAAATTTTGGTTTCTAGTAACAATTGTATGACTTCGTAGAATCCACAATAAATGTTATAAATAAAATTTACAACAATATTATAACATTTTCAAATATTACATGATAAGATGCAATTAAGAGCTTCTAGATCTTCATTGAAGACCTATGAAGCTCCATTATGATTTCAATGAGAAATCCCAATGGTTGTACCAATTTTAATTTATGTAGAATATTTTATAAATTTGATGGGAGATTTTTATTTGAATTTATAAGCAGTTAATTAAAATTTCAATGCATAAATAGAAGTGTGTACTAATCATTATAAATAACTTACTGACTTTATACTGCAATAGGCAATGAGTCTTTACAAGAGTCATTATAGATCTACAAGGTATTGGTTTCTTACTAAATTTATATTTAAAAACTATGATAAGCCACAACGAAATGATCAAGTATGTGGCATTTTTACAATAAAATGGGTTAACCAATTTTTCTTATAAATGTCCAAAATCTCATAATCCTCCAATCCAAACTATGATACATCATACATAATGTGAATGATTATATATTTGTCCTTGTATATGTAGATAATGATGTAGAGCTCTATTGATTGAATGATGTCCCTTGAGTAGACATGATCTAAATGACCTAAGGCTTTACATTATCATTATAAATTTGACTATTTTGTGCTTAAATTGATGAATTTTCTCTCATTGGTAGGGTTATAGATTTCATTGTCATCAAGTTTTCTCATTCTACTCTTACCCAATAATAAATTTCAATTTTGACATCCATCTCATCTATTGCCCAATTTTGTGTTCCACTTTACATTATTTCCTCATTTTCACTTTACTTCATTTTAGAAGTAGTCATCCTTGGAATTTGTTAATTACATATTTTTTTAAAACTATGTTATTTAATTTCATAAAATTTAATTAAAAACATCAAGTTTCCACAATTAAAAACATGAAATCAAGCTCAAGGAGGTGAAAGATGGGAATATGCAAATATCAAGAGGATAAAAGGAAAATCCAAAGGTAGAGAGGGAGGAGATTGAACAACAATTGAGGATAGAAAAGAAAGGAACAAGGTCAAGCAACAAAGAAAACAAGAAACCTAATATCAACTAGGAAATTTAAACTAAGAGGAGGACAACAATAAAACATAAAAACCAACTCAAAAATAAAAAGAAACTAAATATAAAAATAAAAACAAAAGCACCCAAGAATACAAGAACTACAACAAAATAAAAAAGAAATTACATAAAATAATAGAGAAAACTAAAAAGAAAAAATTACACACACACACATGAATATATATGTATGTATGTATATGTATATATGTATATATTTATATGTACACATATACACACACATATATGCATATGTATACATATACGTAAACATATATATATATATATATATATATATA
>MU227380.1:541384-556373 GCA_018584345.1 Thuja plicata | reverse complement strand
CTGTGTGTGTGTGTGCATGTGTGTGTGTATATATATATGAGTGCACACACATACACACACACACACACATATGTGTGTGTGTGTATATATATAATCAACCACCTTGTCTTCTCTTGCAACTACTAAAGCTTTAACTTCTCCCCATTTGGTAACATAATCAGTGATCACCAGGATGTGGTAGTTCCCTTGTAATGGTGGATCAATAGGTCCTATTAAATCAAATCCCCAATTATTGAATGGGTCTAAAGCAATCTAAGGTTGCAAAGACATCCCCATTGTTTTTGTAGGCCTTCCCATGTGCTGACATTCATCACAATGTTTCACCTGAAATGAAACATCCAGGTTTGTAATTGTTGGCCAAAAGTATCCTACACCAAGGATCTTATGAATAATTATGACTGTTCAATAATGTCCCCCTTTAGCTATACTATGAAATGAATGAATAATGTCATATACTTCAATTCCTATACACACCTACGAAAAAAATGATCTGGAAAATTTGGAAACAAAGGCCATCAATCCATTTAAATCTTGAGCTTTCCCTTTTTGATCTTTTCTTTTAATTTGAATTAAAATAACTTGGACAAGTTGACGTGCCTAAAATTTCTCTTAGGTGTAATGACCTATGGTAAACTTCAGTGAATGGGGGACCTATTTCTTTTCATTGATAAACCTCCAAGATTTTAGACTCTGGCTCAACTGTTGACGCCTAAAATTGCTCTTAGGTGCAATGACCTATGGGAAGCTTCAATGAATGGGGGACCTAATGCTTTTTATTGAGAAAACTCCAAGATTTTAGAAGACAACTCTTCATTTCATGCTGAGGGAAAAGGGAATAGTATATGCTAAAATAGTAAAAGGGTAATGCGCTGAGATTTTAGAATACCTAAGTGAACCCAATGCATAGGCTATTATGAAAAGATGGAATATCAAGGAAAAATCTAGATTCAATATGAATGCGGAACAATCACAGATCTAGGAACATTTATTCAGACATAAAGGAAAATCATATAATGACTCATTATAAAATAGAGAAGCTGATAGCATAATCCATTCATTGGAATCACATATGCATATACTGAATTCAACAACAACACATAAAAAATCATGAGGCAGAAGAATCACAAAAGAGACCAACAGGATGATTAGCACAATTGATATATTGATAATTTAAAAGCACACTTCAATTTTAAGGCTTGAAAAATAGTTTTTCTAAAAGTAAAAGTCTCTGCACATTTTACAAACATAGCCACATATACTAGCCAAGAGGACATCCATGATCTTACATCTAACAACAAATAGTTTGAAACTATAGTGCATGGCAAAATATGTGGAAAAGTGAAAATGAAACCTCCATAACTAGCTTGATAATATGACAACTAGCTTATAATTTGTTAATAGAATCAGATCATCATCATTCTATTCAATAATCACCTCCTTTTATAACCATTACAATAGTTTTAGTAATTTTTTTCCAAATGAGAACAAACTGAGCTCATGGACATAGAAAACATGGAGGCATTCGGTTGCAAATAGAAGGACATGTAGAAAACTAGTGTTGAAACTCCTTTGAACCAAAAAAATTTAGATCCAAAAAATCATGCGGGGTCAGTGTGTGTATTTCCAATAAGGAATTTTGGGCCTATGATGGAAAAGAAACCCGGGAGTGAAAGAAATGCCATGTGACAGATTGACGGTGAAGATGGCTTCTTCACAAAAAGAACTTCCTCAAAAGCCTGCAAGACATTCACGTGTATGACTCAAGATAAGTTTGGGGTCAACAGTGAAAAGGTATTTTGTGATTTCTCAAAGGATATGCAATGCTTAGACAAGGCTTTTGGTGAGAAAGAAAAATAAAGCTACTTCAAAACAATGATTTTCTAGTAGATGGCGATACGCATGTTTCTCCTACACAATAAAAGCTGCTAAGGGAAAATAAAATCAGCTAAGGCAATTAAACATTAGCGGACTTAGGTTAAAATTTAGTTCACAGTCTGGCCGCTCCTAGAGGAATCCTACGTGTGGCATTAGAACCCCTATTCTTGGTTTCAAAAGTGGTAGCATATGAACCAACATTTAGAAGACCATCCATGGCCTTTTGCTATGGTTGCTAGTCATTTTCTATTGACAAAGACAAAACCTTTAAGAAATTTAATTATTGATCCAAAATGATCAACTCCTGGAAGGATGTGTGACTGAGGTCACCAGAATTAGACTCAAGCATGTTCTATAGCCGAACCACTATATAGAACATTCTATCAAAAAGGTATGCCTTAGGAGTTGGGCGGAACATTTAGAGGTCAAACTTGTTAAAATGTTGATTAATTATTGCATCTATCTCTTCCAGATGAATTACGGGCTTGTCTAGGTGGAATGAGGATGGAAAACCATGTTCCTCAAATTATTTAAGATGTCCCTTTGTCCTTTCCATAGTGGATTCCAAGTTAGTCAAAGTGGTTTGAGTTCTGAAAGTTGTCGTTTGGCAGTTGATTACTAAACTGATTGACAATATATAATCTTTTTTAGTCCAAAAAACCTACATCAGTTGCTTCCTAGTTTGATGTCATGTATATATAGCTTGAAAATATTTGAACACTCTAAATATTGGGCATTACAAAATTGGAGAAGTGTTCGAGGATGGGTTTAACCTCAATCGACACTGAATGAGTTTTCTAAAAAATCTAAAGGTAGCCTTGAAAAAATAATGAATTTATTTATTGTTTCCCACTCAACAGAAAGAATACCTTCAAAAATTGGAAAGAGATAAAACGGAGCTAGGGGAGGTGCCTAGGATCCCTACACTAGCAACTTGATCTTTGCTTCCTTTTCAACTAGCTTCTCTGGCAAAATTTTCTCATTTTTCTCCGTGTTGCTTATCTTTAGGCACAATTCTACCATCTCCACACATTTCTCTTGTAATTTCTCATTTCTTTGAGAAAATCCTCCTTCTCCTTAACCATGGTCTTCTCTATCTTACACTTTGATTCTTCTACCTCTACCAGCTTGTTATTTAAATCTTTGATCTCATTCTCCTTTGAACTCAGTTCTTGGGTGAGTTATGTCTACGAAGCGCTTAACTCCTTTTCAATTTACCCATTTTCAATAGTTAGCACCTTAACCTGGCCCTAGAGTTGTATCATAATTTGAAGAATATCTTGTAATTGGACTAGCTCTAACTCTTTCTTAGTAAGCTTCTTCAAAGCTTCATCCTTTTTGTATTTCTCTTCTTGCAACCTTACCACCACCTCCCGGGTTTTCTTCTTCAAATAATCTTTCACTATCTGATCCTACTGCATGGAATCTCAGAGCCACATAATCTCTCCCTCCAAATATTTATCTCTGATAGTAAAGAAATCATTTGTGGCTTTGGCCCTATCTATTTCTATGGAAATTACATCTAGCTTCCTGGCCCTTTTCATATAATCAGAGGAAACATTCCTCTGAGCTTCCTCTGCGAGAAACACCCTATCCTCTAGCTATGTAGAAGTGATATTGACATTATGTATCTGAAATACATAATCATTTGGTGTCATCTCGCTAACTGGCTTGATTACTATTGGCTACAGGGATGCAAAACATAGATGTTGTTGATCCTCCCTAAAGAAGGATTGCACCAGGGATCAATGGGCCTTAATACATCCTTCATCCTTCTCTTTTGGGTTTGCTAAGACTTAGAAAAATTTATTGAATTAATTTTTTTCTGTAGTTCCACATAAGTAGGGGTATATGACCCCAAAAAAGGTGATGCATAAGGAATCTACACAAACGCTTGAGTTTGGAGTGACATTGTAATGGTAGAAGAGGAAGATGAAGTAGTATTTTGCAACATTGGAGAGAGATGATAAATACTGGAAACTGTGCCTGATAAGAAAAGAGATAGGATGGAGAGGACTGATCTTGAGAACACCAATGAAGTGGTGTCAAAGGTTAACGCTCTTGTCACCATGGATGTGGAAAATGGGTTGAGCGCATGGAAAAATGATACAACATGTGTTAGAATTGGTTGTTGTCTATGTTTTTGGCATTCATGTTTTGTCACTAATGTCAACATATGTTTCTATGGAGGAAGAACATACTGGTTATTATTATTGATTTATGAATAACAAAAGTGTACGGGTACTGTACATTTAATTCAGAATGAGCGAAGATAGTGATGTGTATAGTGATGTGTGATGATCTTATTCCCAAGGTCACATAGCTTAATAGTGCGTATTAGATGAGTTACATATTATTTAGAGAAGACTGGACACCGGAGGGTGACAGTGATGTTTGACAGAGTTAGTCATTGTGTTTTGAGTATAACTTACGAGGGATGTGGATTCAGGTTATGCGAGCTTAAGGGATGACATAAGACATGTTTTTATGGATCACAAGTTGTATGATTGTTGGTGAGGTCAGCTGTGGCATGTATTCTAGAGGACACCTATTTGGGGATGACTTCAGAGATGTAGCATGCATTATGGATTGCAAGCATGGATTACAGATCTTAGATTATATTTGATGAATTGTAATTGATGTTTACTTGTTATAGGTATTGTCTCTATCTTAGAAAGGGGTTAAATAATTATTTTCATATTGGGAAATCTTAACTGATTGACCTAATCAATTATTATAATAGGGTATATATGAGAGATATTTTCTTTTGAAAAGATGTGTTTATAAAGAGAAGGTGATTGATAGAGATAGAGAAGTCTGGAAGTCTAGAAGAGTAGAGTTTGTGATTGTGTTACTTCATTGGAACTAACCAAGCAAAGAAAGTTTCTATCAGACAGTTCATTGGATTGTATATTTTCTATATACACTTGTATTTCAGACTGTAAGTCCTGTGGGTGGCTTTAACCTTCTTTAGGAAGTGTGCCTGGGTAGTGACCCCATTGTTAATCTTGACTCCTAACAGGGTCTATCCTTTAACATGGACTATGTACTGTAATGTATCAATAAGCTCCAAACAAGGATAAATCTTTTAACAGGGATACTATACTCTCAGTACATTATTTGTGGGTGCTAATTCTCACCGAGGTTTTACCTTCAACATGGTTTCCTTGATAACAAAGGATTGTGTTATTGTGTGGGCATTTACTATGTTATCATTTCGATGAAAGTTTTGTTTATAAAGTTTGATGTTTAATAACCTGTCTCACAACTGATTCACCCCCCTCCTCTCTACTGTGTTGTGGAATATTATTCCTAACAATTGGTATCAGAGCTACTGGTCCTTAGAGAGAAAGTTTAACAGCTTGAGGTGATCCTGAAGATGGCTTACTATAGGAAAGATAGTCCAAATTTTTATCTTGAAAACTTTAACAGTTGGAAGAACAAGGTGAGAACACATTTTATATGCTTGGTAATTGACTACTGGTTAATAACAAATAGTAGTGTACATATGAAGGTTGAGGATGAAATGGACATGGCTAATGATGAAGAAATAAAGTATTCTCACACAACATGGTGACAAGAGAAGCATTGATTATAATATTTTTTGAAGGGGAATTCACAAAGGTTAAATATTTGGATTCTGTAAATGATATTTGGACAATATTGGAAGCATTGTATGAAGGAGACAAGTTTACTAAGAAGGTGAAGTTGGAGAACTAGAAGACAAAGAAGAAAACATTGAAAATGAGATATGATGAGAATATTAGAGAATATGCACAGAGAATTACTGAAGTTGTTATTTACGTCAGAAACTCTAGAGGCACTTACAATATCAAGGAAGAAGTGATTGCAAAAATTCTTAGATTCCTGACACCTGTGTACAAAAACAAAGTGCAAGTTATAGAAGAGATCATACCTTTGACACTGAACTTCAATAGAGAGATGTTGATTGGAAAACTATCTACCTTTTAGGCCACTGAGTTGGGAGATTCTTTACCTAAAGATGAGTTAGAATTCAAGGTGAATGTGCATAAAAATAAAAAGACTTTATTAGGAATTACAAGCACCAATAGTGGTGACTTGAGAGAAGAGCTTGTTGAATATGCTAATGACTTGGAAAAGATACAGGAAGAAGAAATAAAGCTAGATGAAATTGTTGCCCTTTTTGCTAGAAGAGAAAAGAGAGGTAAGGGTAAGTTTGAAGGAAAGCTACCTCTAAAATATTTTTCATGAAATAAGATAGGTCATTTTGCATCTAGATGTCCTACAAGGGTTCCAAAGCATAAATATAAGTTTTATAAACCTAAGTATTCAAAGGATAAGGAATGTTATTATGCTAGTGAAGGTGTTTATGATGATGATACTATTGATTATGACGAGATTGGATTTATTGCTATCAAGGATGAGAAACCTATACATGAAGAGAGATATTTTGTATCTCATGTTGAAAAGAAATCTGAATGGGTCATAAACAGTGGCTGTTCAGACCATATGACTCGAGATAAAAATAAGTTTGTTAAGATAAAAAAGTATGATGGTGGTATTGTAAGATTTGGTGACAATACTCCTAATCTTATCACTGGAGTTGGATTTATATCTTTGGATGGAAAGACAAATACTAACAATGTATTACTTGTTGATGGACTTAAGCATAATTTGTTGGGTGTTGGACAACTAGTGGACAAGTGTTATCAATTGAAATTCATTGATGGGAAAATTTCTATTGGAATTATGTCAAGATACTTGACCACATCTGGTACTAAATACAAAGTTAATGTATTTGAATTAAACACATCTGAGGCTTCTTGTTTTGATGCACAGGTAGATATAAGTTGGTTATGGAATATAATTATTTTTCATGTTAACTTTGATAATATTGTGAAGGAAAGTATGACTAATGCAGTTAGAGATCTACCAAAGATTGTGAAACCATCTAACACCATTTGTAGAGAATGTGTAATGGGGAAGCAGACTAGAAGCAATTTTAAAAGAAAATCTTACTCAGCAAAAGGGAAGTTGGATCTAGTGCATACAGATCTATGTGGTACTACAAGAACAAGATCTTACTATGGTGAAAGTTACTTTATACTTTTTGTTAATAAATTTTCTAGAATGATGTGGATTACATATTTAATAGAGAAATCAGAAGTGTTTGACAAATTCAAAATATTCAAAGCAACAGTTGAGAATGAATCAAGCTTAAAGATAAAATGTTTGAGATCAGATAGAGGTGGTGAGTTTACTTCAGATTTGTTCAATACCCACTATGAATAGCATGGAATATATAGACATACATCTATTCCAAGGAAACCACAATAGAATGGGATAGCAGAGCAAAGAAACAGAACAATATTAGATACTGCTAGAACTATGTTGTTGGAAGGAAATTATGTGATGAGTAAAATATTCTCTAAAGAGATGGAAAATGAATTTGAAAGGTCAATGATTGGTGAGATGAAATATTTCCTTGGATTGCAAATTAATCAGAACAAGAATGACCTATTTTCATTTCTCAGACTAAGTATCTTAAGGAAATGTTGAAGAAATTTGGAATGAAAGATTGTAAACCTATTGGGATACACATGGTGACTGGTTACAAACTTACTAATAATGATGAAATTTAGAGTGTTTTTCATACAAAGTACAAATCAATGATTGGAGGTCTACAATATCTAACGCACACCAAACCAGATATTGCTAATGCAAGTCAAATTGTGGAAAGATATCAAATAGATCCTAAAGAGACACACCTTGCTACTATTAAAAGAATTTTTAGATACTTGAAAGGAACCATAGAGTATGGGTTATGGTCTGAAAAATCAGATGATTTTATCTTACATGCATATACTGATGCTGATTGGGCAGGTAGTTTGGATAAAAGAAAGAATACAAGTGGTGGAGCATTTTTCCTTGGAAAAAGGCTAGTTTCATGGTTAAGTAAGAAGCAGGATTGTATAGCTCAGTCTACTATTGAATCTGAGTATGCTGTTGCTACTATAAATTGTACACAGATTGTTTGAATGAAATAAATGTTGAAGGACATTGGAATAATTTTTAAAGTGCCAATGGTTATCCATTGTGATAACAATAGCATAATGAACATGTCAAAGAATCCAGTAATGCACTCAAAGACTAAATATATTTCGATTACATATCATTTATTGAGGGACAAGGTAGTAGAGAAGGAGAACAGATTGGAGTATGTCAGCACAAAGGAAGAGATAGCAAATATATTTACAAAACCTTTGCCAAAGGATGTCTTTGAGTATCTCAAAGGTATGCTTGGGGTGCGAACCCCTCCTAGTGAGAACTAAATTGGTGTAGGAATGCACCAGTCTAGTGGCTTTCAGAGCTATATCATTTTATAGACTTGATGTATGAATCTACTCCTCAGGGGGAGTGATCACAAGGATATTACATAACATATTTGGGTGATTTTGCACTTGGTTGTTGTAGACATGAATATTTGAAAAAGGTACACCTTGAAGAAGAAAGAAGAAGAGTTATGTTACGCTTTTTCCATTGGTATCAAAAGAGGAGAGATTCTATGAGAAAATCCCTACTGTTTAGGGAGAGCTGTGTTGAGGATATTGAGAAGATTGTATTGAGAGAGTACTTTTGGGTTGATGGATTTTCCCATATGTTGCCATCAATGACAAAGGGGGAGATTGTTGGAATTGGTGTTTTTTTATTTTGTTGGCATTCATGGTTTCTCATTGATGTCAACATATGTTTCTATGGAGGAAGAACAAACTGGTTATTACTATTTCTTTATGATTGACAAAGGTGTATGGGTACTGTACTCTTGATTCAGAATGAGAGAAGATAGTGATGTGTACAGTGATGTATGATGATCTTATTCCTAAGGTCGTAGAACTTAATAGTATATATTAGATGAGTTACATATGTTTTAGTGAAGATTG
This sequence comes from Thuja plicata, assembly GCA_018584345.1. NCBI lineage: Eukaryota > Viridiplantae > Streptophyta > Pinopsida > Cupressales > Cupressaceae > Thuja > Thuja plicata. The sequence continues at coordinate 547,575 of MU227380.1, read as the reverse complement.
GATATTGGATGGTGACAGTGATGTTTGATAGAGTTGGTCTCTGTGTTTTGAGTATAACTTACGAGAAATTTGGATTCAGGCTATGTGATCTTAAGGAATGATAGAAGACATGTTATGAAATGTTTTTTATAGGTCTCTAGTCGTATGATTGTTGGTGACATCAACTATGGCGTGTATTCTAGAGGATACATATTTGGGTCCAACTTCAGAGATGTAACGTGTATTATGGATTGCGGGTGTGAATTACGGATCTTGTAATATATTTGATGAATTGTAATTGATGTTTACTTGTTATAGGTAATGTTTGTATCTTAGCAAGGGGGTAAATAATTATTAGTATATTTGGAAATCTTAACTGGCCGACCTAATCAATTATCGTAATAGGCTATATATGCGAGATATTTTATTTTGAAAAAATGTGTGTATAAAGAGAAGGTGATTGATAGAGATAGAGAAGTGTGGAAGCTACGAGATTTTTTGTCAGCTGGATGAAGATCAGAGTTTGTGATTGTTTTAATTCATTGCAACTAACATAGCAAAGATAGTTGCTATTAGATAGTTCACTGGATTGTATATTTTCTCTATACACTTGTATTTCAGATTATAAGTCCCAAGGGCGACTTTAACCTTCTTTAGGTAGTGTTCCTATGTAGTGAGCCCACTATTACTCTTGAATCCTAATAGGGTTTTTCCTTTAACATGGACTGTGTGATGTAATTTATCAATAAGCTCCTAACAAGGCTAAATCTTTTAACAGAGGTACTATACTCTCAGTACATTATTTATGGATGCTAATTCCCACTGGGATTTTACCTTTAATAGGGTTTCTTCGACAATAAAGGATTGTGTTATTATGTTGGCATTTACTATGTTATTATTTGGATAATTTTTTTTTTTATAAAGTTTAATGTTTAATAATTTGTCTCACAACTAATTCACCCCCACTCAGTTGTGTTGTAGACTACCATTCCTAACAACATGTGCTATCGATGTCATTGTGGAAGTAGAAATTACGACCATGCTTACTTGAGTGCTTGGTCAAGCAATGGTAGAAGGGTTTATAAGTGGCACAATTGAGGGTGGAGTGGAAGCAATGGTAGGCACAACATAAGAAATAATAGATTGCGAGTTGAAAAGAGGGGAAGAAAAACATACCTGAAATGTTGATGTGATCAATGTAGATGTGGAAACCATTAATATTGAGGTAGTCCCGAGGGTTCTGCCAGTGTTTTTTTTCTTTGATAGTGGGCGTGTAATAGTAGATGCAACTTTCTGTGATGAAGGGGAAGCAATGTCATCTCTTTTCTTGTTGCCTTGAGTTCTTGGTCTTGTTGAAGGACTAGAGGTCATTGAAACCTGTGTGGGCTATTTAGAAGGTGCTACAACCTTTTTAGCTAGCAAGATCTTCATGGGAACTGATTCTACCATATTCATTATTCCTAGAGGTTAAAGGTTACTTGGCCATGCATATGTTTCATTATTATGTGCAACATCCCAAAGCTTCTCGAACTGTTCGTCTATAGAGTAATTGCCAATATTTGTTTGTAGTTGGGAAAATTCCTACCTATAAATCTAGACGGCCAACTAATTCTCCTCTCACCAGTCATCCTCATCCATCATGCATTTCATTTTAACTCTAATTTTCTTGTATGGATCTGTGTCTGTAGTACGCTTATAAAATTTGTGCCATGGAAGATGGTCATGTTTAAGCATCTACGCTAGATAAATATAAAGAGTTGGGTCTAGTGACTTTGGACTCATGTGAGTATCGCAGTAATCACAGGCTATATGTTTGAAAAAATTATTCCTCTATAGTAAGCAACCATTTGGGTCAAAAATCTATTTATAATCAATTAACAAAAGGTTAATCTACAACAGCTTTAAATTTAGCCCCCCCTCGACATCATTCTTTCCTTCCAGTGTAAATGGTGCCAAGGTCTTTTCCCCTCAAATTATTGCTTGGTCATGCCTTCCTAAACTAATATGGTCTTTAATAATTACTAAATACCTTAACATCTCAAAGGATATAGTGCGATTGGAAATGGAAAATGGTAGGTGGAAAGACTCCTCTGTGAAGCCGTAAACTCATAATAAAAATAAATCTTCCCCTAAAAGCCATGTGCATTTTGGATGGCATTTAGTTATCTAGTTTATCTGTTCATTGGTGAAATACTGGGGAGATGTGGGATTCTATCCCTAAAAATTACGCACTACAAGAACCAAGAAAATATGAGAGAAGGTGTAAAAATCAAATGTGGAAGACAAAATTTGGGTCTACATGGTTATGCGTAACCTTTTCCCATCAACATCATGGGTGGAAAGATTCATGAAATGACAAAAAAATATAGAGTTCTAATGCAGAACATATGCAACCAAAACTATAGAAAGTGGAAAGTGATCTCTTGGGAAAAATGAGTAAGCTAGGAGATAATTATCTTAGCCGAGTCTTCTGTGAAATCATACCAGAAAGGTTCCTTATGCTTGCAAAGTTTGAAAAGCATAGCCATTTGAAAATCCTGGACATTAAAAGCATGCTCAAAACCATTCAAAAAGGAAAGCATCAAGCACACATCCTACAAGTCATCATGAATAAGCTCCTTGATTTGAAAAAAAAGGAAAATTGGGTAGGATATTTTTTTTGTAATTTGAAGCATTGGTTTTAGAAGTGCACCATGTTGATAGTGGGCTAGCGTCCTTCACGGTATTTGAGATATGGTTTAGCAACCTCATATGGATTCTATAAGTCTAGTGGTTGTATGGACATTAACAGGTCAATCTTTTAGTGCAAGGACAACCACTACTTATAATAAGTGGTATCAGAGCTTCGTCACAGGTTTGAATTATGCAAGCCATGGAAAGTGACACTAGGAGGGGGATTGTTGGCAATGGGCCAATGACCTTCATAGGATTCATGACATGTTTTAACAAACTCCTATAGATTCTATAAGTCTACTGGTTGTATCAAGAATTAATAGGTCAATCTTTTGGTGCAACGACAACCACTACTTGTAACACACTGCATCCTTGTATTCTAATATGCTTCTAAGTCTTTTCTAGTAAATGGTTCAATACTAAGAGAGGGTGGAGGAATGCATAGAATTTAATGAATAGTCACAGGGCTAATAATTAACTTCAACTCTGAACCCTAAATGATGTCATTTTTTGCATCAAATTTATCTGCACATAGCTGGATGAATTCCAGGAAATCTGGAACCCACAGAATGATGTATTTGAAGAAGCCACATTCCCAAATCCAAATGGAAGTGGAAATAGATTCTAGATAACTTCCTCTTTCCAACATCCATTGATAAGTGCCTTCTCGAAGGTTCTTGGGTTGTTTTTGTAGGCCATCATAAATAATTTCTTAAAAAATGCCCACCAAAACTGATAGATTTTTGGTTAGGTCTTTATCCTTCAACCATATTTTTCTCATAAACTAGCTTCAGTGACATTTCATGAACTACATAAGAAGCATCTCCAACATAGATATCTTCAGATATCTATCGCCATACTCACTCTTTCTGCCCCTGGAGTGTTAGAAATGTTGCCACGACTTCTCTAAACACAAATTACTCAAAATAAACCTCAAATTCTCAAAGATTTATGCATTGAAAATGCTTAAAACTTTAAAAGTCTCAGTGCTCAAATTACTATTATCTTAAATAGAAAGCTTTATAATGTGATTTATGAGAAATTTTTATGGCTGTTAAGACGTTAAAAGTATTTTCACTATGTTTTTTACACGTACTCTAGTAGTTAATGCCATTAACTCCCACTCAAGTAAATTAATGAATTTAAATGTACATACATACCATCAATTGTTTCTTTCCAAAATATTGCACCTTTTCTTGTTCCATAGATACTCAACTAACTGACTATAAGAAAATACATGGTTATCCATTAAACATGCAAATGAAGCTTCCTACAACAAGTGTCTTCATTTTAAAAAATACCAAATATCCATGAGATTTTTCTTAGAAACCCTGAAAAGGAATAAGAAAAATACAGAAAAATACAATCCTTGCTTAACATGAACTAGTCCTGAAGCTTTATTGGAAAGCAAAAATATAAAGTAAATGCACCAATATTTACGTGTATATAGTTGACTAGCGGAATCAATGAAAATGATTGAGATGGATATCGTTGACTAGGATCCTAAGAGCTTAACCATCCATGCTTTTGATCTTGAAAGCATTGTGTTATTTACATGGCGTGATGTAGAAAGGACCTTCCTATAGGTTATCAAACTTCACATATTGCCCAGGTTTAGCCCCATGCTCATTGTACTTCAACACCAGGTTGCCTTGTTTGAAAGCGGGATGAAATCTCTTCTTATCCAACCATTTCTTTACAAGTCTCTTTTTGTTGTTCATTGCGGCGAAAAATTTCTCCCACTTTTCTTGCAACAACAACAAATTTTTTATCCTAACCTCTATAGGAGATTTCTCTTCAATCTTAACAAATTTAAGAAATTGCAATGTCAAAAGGTCCACCAAAATGGGGTACACAACGTCCTTTCTGTATACCAATTCATAAGGGGAGGCCTTCTAGATTTGTTTTGGTGTGATGCGGTTGGTTTAAAGTGCCTTCTATAAATGCTTCTATCATTGACGCTTATGCTCAACCCCTATCCACCTAATTAGGTGGATCAAATTTTTGTTGGTGGATTCTGCGAGACCATTACCTTAGGGGTAATAATTAGAGGAGGTTTTCATGAATATTTTATTTTGGAGTGCAAATTCAGACACTTGGGAACCCAAGAAAGCATTATCTTTATCAGAGATAATGTTTTTGGGTGGGACAAAACAAACAACTATTTCCTCCAAGAAATTTAGCATCTCACATTTTGTGGCATTCTATAGTAGAGCTACTTTCATCCACCTGGTGAAGTAGTTTATGGTAGTGAGTATCCACTTGTGTCGTGTGATCAATGCTAGATTTATCATTCCTATGAATTCTAAGCCACGCTGCAAAAAGGGCTCATCCATGAAAATCAGATACAAAGGCATGGTTGAATTCTTTCTTTTGCCAATATAAAACTGACTATCATGAAATTTGTGGACCAAAGCATGAGTATGATTGAAAAGAGAAGGCCAAAAGTATCCTCCGTGATTTATCTTCATAGTGGTGGTTTTCACTAAAAAATTCCATCCGACTAAAGCATTGTGAAACTCGCATAGGATTTTCTCTTCATTGTGCTTTCCTACATAGTGGAGCAGGATTCCTTCAAAATTTATTTTGAACAAAATGCTTTCGACCAAGGTAAAGATCAACTTTTACAGTCTCTAATATCTCCTCTTGTATCTAGGAAGATGAGGAGAGTATTTCCCACTTTGCATTAACTCTTATCTCTTAGCTACTGAGAAAGTCTCAGTTGGAGCTTGTTGTATGAAGACTTCTTCCTTTGTTTCCACGCTTGATAAGTCTTCTTCCTAAGTAATGTATTTTCATAGCCCCTTTCCTCGGATGACCTCAGTGGACCTGAAATTAATTTCATATTCCATGATTTTGGTGATCAAATTGGCCCTTTTCTTAGTGATATCACCCTCCATTATGTACTCTTGAACAATAGGTTGTGCAATGAAGACTTTCACTTTGTTGGAAGCGATGAAGTGCCTAAATTTCTTCAAGCCTATTGGTGCCCAAAAATGCTGAATTGAATTTCCTTTGGACTTGCCAATCCAATGGTGGGAAATCCAATTATTTTTGGCCAACTAACGAGAATGATCGATTATGATCCTCTTCCCCTACGCTTCTAGCTCTGCAGGACCAAGGCGGGTGAACCTTCACCTGAACAGAGTTTTTATAGGAGATAACCTGTGTATGGAACTCAAACTGCCGTCTCTCAAAGTATGGCAAGGAACTTGAAATAAATAAAACTGAAATAAATATATCATGAACTGTAAACTAAAAAACTTTAAGTAATTGAAATAATGTTTAGTAAATGTGTATGTAATTTGAAATGAACAGATAGACAAGATATCACAAAACTATAAAAAATGAACTGAATAACTATAATCCAAATAATGATTAGACTAGTGCCTTATTCTACCATGGGCAATAGAGTCAAGATCATTCCAATCTTATGTTCAACCTCAGAGATAATTTTACAAGAAAACTTATCACTTCAAAGGTGTTATGGAATGTACATGAAACCTAAAACAAATTCAGAGATATTTCAAAAGGGTAAT
>MU227380.1:529500-541266 GCA_018584345.1 Thuja plicata | reverse complement strand
CTATCACTTTGAAGAAGTTCTATTGGTTTATCCAAGGGACTAATTGTAAAATCATAATGAAACTATTACACATGTGAAAGAAAAAGGACTTATCTTTATTGATTTTGAAAAAATAGTACATCCAGGTTCATGTTTATACTTGTTGATTAAAAACTATCCAAATATGTGAAATTGTATTATGTTCTATCATATTTACATTTTATATTATGTATATATATGTTTTTGAGTAGCTTTCACACCTCTTTAAGGTGAAAAGACACAACCCTTATTACAAATTATTTTGAAAAAACAATAAACTAACTAAAAAATAACTAACTAACTTTAGGATTTGTCTTTGATCAAAAATCCAAAACATATTGTGAAAAGCTAATATTTCTGTTGGAAATAGGAAATGTAATTTCCCGCACTCGGTCATTTTTAGATTTTTAAAATTTGACCATCTTCAACCTCTATCGGCATCATCTTTGCAGAAAGATGAAATTCTAGTATTTTTTGAAACCTTCGCTTACAAAATTTTGATTGTTCCTATCACAGAGCTTCCTTCCTTAATCCATCAACTTTTAATTAAAAATTAATATAGTTTTGTATCCCATTTCATGTACTCCATCATATCATCAATTATTGGGCATAGATTTTAAGATTCCATTTTTTAGAGTTTTATCACTTTATAGGACTCCAAATTTTGCCAAAAATTGAGAGCTCCAATAAAGCCTTTCTCAATTGCAAAAGCCTTCTTTTCTACAAAAATATACTTTATCTCATACTCATTTAGGGTTTTAAAGTAGAAAGAAATGGGGTTTTCTCCTATACCTTCTTTATTTTTCTATGCTAACACCATGGCAATGCTAAAATTACTTGCGTAGACATACATGATGAAAACCCTTGATAAATCAAGGTTCACCAGGATAGGAGCGGATGTGGTATCCTCTTTTATCTTTCTTAAAGCTTCTCTTTCCTCTCAGGTCCATTTGAACTAGAGATATTTATTTAGCATTACCATGATAGGTCTCACCAGTCTAACAAAGTCTATGATAAATTATTTTATAACAAAATTAATGTTTTTGAGAAAATATTGTGCTCTCTCTTTGTTCACTAGTAATGATAGCTCTTTGATGGATCTAACTTGGCTAGGATAAATTTCCACACCTCCTTTGATACTATGTGCCTGAGTAGCTTCTCCTAGGGAACTCCAAACACACACTTCTCTAGATTTATAGAAATGCCAAACTCCTAGCATTTTTGGAACACAAGTTCTAGATGGTTGAAATGCTCTGCAGAAGACTTGGAAAACATAGTAAGGTCATCAAGATAAATCAAAGTGATCTTTTTATCATATCCTTGAAAGTGATATCCATTACAAGTTTGAAAGTTGCACCAGAATTTGATAAGTTGAAAGGCATATTTTTGTATGTGAATGTTCCCCACTTGGTGGTGAATGTTGTCTTGTGTTGATCTTATTCTTTAAAAAGCACTTGGTTATAACCTAAGAATCCTTCAAGGAGAGAAAACATCTCTGATCTAGAAACTGAATAAAAAATTACTTCCATTGATAACAAAGGGGTAATGGTCCTTTAAGGATTCTCTATTCAAATCATGGAAGTCTACACATATTCAGATATATCCATTCTTCTTTTGAACAGGAACCAGGTTGGACACCCATGTGTTGTGCTTAATGGGGTAAATGATATGGGAATCAAAAAGATTTGTTAATTCCTCAGCCATCAGAGACTCGATCTTGGGGCTCGCAAGCCTTTGCTTTTTGTGGACTAGCTTGGCTCCTTCAATCAATTCATAGTCTATTGGATAATTGACGATTCATAACCTTTGAGGTCATCACATGACCACATAATCATGCCCTTATTTTTTTTCAAATAGTTCTATAAGCCAATCTTGATCATGCTGAGGAACACTGTTCCCAACCTTGAGAAATTTTCCTTCTCCGGCCTCCAGGTCACTATAGTCACACTCATTAGACATGAAATTCATCTTGTTTGTGCTAGCATCATCACAGTTAAAGATGTTTTATAGAGTGATCAAACCTATAGGAATCTTGTTTCCTCTTAGCTAAATAACTTGATCTTCATAAGCTTTTGCAATCTTAGGTTGTAATTGGTCGAAAAAATCTCACAAATGTTGAATAAAAGAAGAGAAGATGATAAATTTCAAAAAAATGCTTGTTTTGGTCATTATTAGGCATGACGGGCCTTACAATTATGCAGATAGAATGCTTATTTATCAGTAAGTTAGAAGTAGGACAAAAAATAGGAACCAACAGTGGCTAATTTATCTACGATGGTGTTCATCTTTCTGGGGATGACCTGGATATAGATAAAGCGTCAAATCTTTCTATTAGATCCTACACTTGATGGTGATAGGAGGGAATTCATACATGTTTGGCATAAGCTATATTCTAGACCTAGTGAACCACCAATTCAGAGTCTTCAAGTACCTTTAGTTTCTAAATATTGTCATTCGCTCTGTAAGGTTAATCCCATAGATGAGTACTTCATATCCTGCTTCATTATTTGAATAGGGGAACTAGAAGCAGAAACACCTTAGAGTTCTTTTTCCAGTTAGAGAAGTTAGACAAACACCTCTTCCAGAGTCTTTCTTGCATCTACCACCATCAAAATGTAGATGCAAGAAAGAATGTATGAGGAGATCCGAGAGTAGATATTATGATCTTCTTCATAAATCATATAAGTTCCAAGGCCAATGGAGTGATAATCTAAAAACTGACTAACATTTGTATAATCATTCAAAAATGCCTCCCTTATTTCTTCATACTTGAGGATCTCCTCATTTTCAAGAAGCTCTTCAAGATTAGTTTCTTCTCGTGACTCAAAATTGGTCAATGCTTGAACACAACGTGCTTAGCATGTAATGGTTCAGATACAATTTTGAACTTGGCTCCATGCTTTTTCCTAAGGATACAATGCAACCAATCTAGGGAAAGATACCTGCCTATCCTAGTAGTAAAATCATGGGATAGGGAAAGCACGAAAGCGGTAGGAATTTTGGCTATAACTGCTTCTTGCAATATTTTGATACTTGGACAGCCATACAGGATCAGCGGAAGATTTTTTATAATCCCTATGGTATGCACTCAATTTCCATCAAGATGCATGATACCTCTATTTGGGGGCTCATATTAAAGAATTAATGCCTTAGCAATTTTCTAGGGCATGACTGTGGTATTGGCGTAAATGTCAATTATGGAATTATGCAATAACTTACCATTGATAATGAGAGTCAAGTAGAAAGGGAGTCAACTCTGCTCGCTCTACCTTCATGTTCATGCTAGACACTCCCTAATTTACATTAGCAGTGTGAGTAAAAGTAATTAATTACTAGGATCCTTAGGATTTCTCAGTACCCCCTTGTCTTTCACTTGCACTATTGTGTTCTTTGAAGTAGATCGTGAATTTTCCACACTAGATTGTGCATCTTGTAGTAAGGACTTATGTCCTAGAATATTTAGGATATCCCACAAGGACACGGTCATAGGAGCCTTCTTAAATTGATCAATTACATTCAAGGTGGTTGGTACAGTTCTCCTTGGCTCATATTTATAATTCATTGTCTCTTTTGGCTTCATGTAGGGTGGAACAATACTGGACTTAGACATAAATTTACTCATTCTAGGATTTTCTTAAGGGGTCACTTGTTCTCCCATATTTCTCATTTTGGAGAAGAGATTATAATCTAATTGAAATTTTAGTGCCTTGGAGGTAGATGTTGAAGCAACACTAGGGTTGAACAAGTTCATGAGAACTACCTCCTTGTCCTCCCTCCAGCAGAACAATGTGGATTAGGAGGAATCTTATTTTATTTTTTTATAGAAATACTTTGCATCTGAGAAGCTAACACAATAGTCTCCATGCCAAGAGACACAAACATGTTAGGGTCTGTAGGAATACCTTGGGTTCTTTTCTCTTCCACTAGCTCTTGCAATTTTTATCATGTGCAATTACACAATGTGTGCTTTGCATTACAAGGGAAGCACCGTGCATTTTTAGTATCATCTTCCAAATTGTTTTGGCTGGGGACCAGATCTCTGTTATGACTCAGCAGAAAAGCTTGCAGAGGTGCATCAATAGTAACCAAATAGTTATTTGGTTAGGGTTGGCCAAACTTTGAGCCTCCATAGTAATGATTTCTTTGATAATTAGGTTTCCCAAACTGATATAGTTCTAGTAAGGAGGCTTAGATGATGATTGGTTCCTCTTCTGGTTAATGATCTCATTAGAGAATGTTTGAAGTAGGTTCCTCATGTCACTAACCTCAAATGCAAGTGCAATGGGAGAATCTTCATTATTAGACTGAATGATTGAAGTACTAGGTTGCACATTTGGGTAGTAATAATATGATTCAGGAATGGGCACAATGCTTGGATTGGTTTTAACTAGAAGAGGAGAATCTTGCAGGTCTAGGAAGATGGGCATAATAGGTCAAGGTGGAAGCTAGCCTACATCTATAAGGATATTTTGTGCCCTCATGACTATGGAATAAACATTTGGTATATTATGTCAACCCATAGATTGAATCATTAGAGATATGCTAGGGTTAAAGGCTTTAAGATAGAAAACATATTCCATATCAGTAGGAGGCCACATAGAAACAAGGATTCTATGCGAACTTTTTTTGACTCTAGTGTTAAAATCTGTAATGGCTTCCTGAGGGGCCCTAATAATGTTGATCAATTGTTGGAGAAATGAGAATTTGTCTTCCTTGTCTGAAGAAATCTCATAAAAAGAGCTTCATGTTAAGTACTAAGACCATTTACAGAAATGACATACTTTGTCTGTACATTCTTCTAGGTAGTGTAATTGATTGAGATCATGTAACCTCTCATGTACTCTTTCCATGAACTATAGTCAAATATATCAAACATAGGAATTTTTAATTTTTGCACCATTAGATCTATCTCAAGTGGTTAATCTCTCTCCAAGGAACCAAGCTTTGATACCAATTATTGAACAAACTAAATAACTGAGAGGGGAGAGTGAATCAGTTAAATTTTTTTTTTCCTTAACTTATGTTAATATGGTAAATACATAAACTAATAAAAAACTTATAAATAATAAAAATATGAAATAATAAAACCATTAGTACAATGAACACCAGAATTTACATGGAAACCAAAACTAGGAAAAAAAATGAAGAAACTAATTCTCATGAAATGAACACCAGTTAAGGTCATTTTTATAAGGGCTCACCATTAGTTCTCTCACTATTGTTTGGCTTACTACTGGTTGGACTAACTACCCAAAAATAAGTAAGGTTAGCTCCTGATACAAATAGGCTCACTTCCAATACAAATAGGCTCACTTCCAGAGTAGAATAAATAAAAGTTGAATCCACCACTAAAGTCATTGTCACTGATAATCTACAATATAGAAATGATATAACAATATACTAACAATTACATCAACTAGCATATACATCAACATAAAGATCTTCCCTTGTTATATTCTCATTCACTTTGCATATGCTTGCAAGTAAGCATATAATAACAAGTAAATTCATCACTCTTTTATACCATCTCATTCCAACAACAAATGTGGCCTATTCTAATTTGAAATAGGTCACACCAAAACATTCTCATGATGGTAAGGAATAAAATGTGGACCATCTCTCTCAATATATTTCTGCCACATATAAAAATATGCTACACCATCATCGATATCTTTGGTACCAACAGACAGGATCTAGATATTACAAATGGATTGATCAAAGAACAACAAAAACTTCTAAGATAGGAATGAACCCATACCAATGATCCAAAATATGTTGCACAAAAAATGGAACTAGAACCAATATGGATAAGATATTTAAAGCACATCATCTAGTGCATGCTTCTACTAAAGCACTAAAATAACAAATCCATTTCTATGCATAGGATATGTTGACATCAATGACAACAACAATTTTAGCATCATCTTCACATTCTAATAGTTACTACATCCACTATCTAGGAACCATGTCTCCTTAGAACTCCCTTATGCTACATTGTGTGTTATCAACATGGTGTTTTGTTCATAGGTGTTGGGATGATTTTCATTTGTAAAATGTTCCTTTTTCTTATTCATGTCATATTGCCTTTTTCTACATTCAGATGCAAAATAACAAAATTTATTACAATAATGACATTGAAGGTTGGATTTATCATACCTTTATTCTTGGTAGTGGCTATGAGAATGGTTCTTGTCTCTTCCTCTTATTGGTGTAGAATGGGTAGGTGACCTTGATTTTGGTCTTCTACTTTTAAAGTGTTTATTTTTTCTTTTTCCTCTTGGTACAAAACATCCTTTTCCTCTACTGTAATTTGATCTCCCTTTTTCTTTGCCAAATGAAATTTGAGTCTTGAATGTATTATCCAACGACGATGCCCCTAATCAATTTAAGCTTCGCTAATGTGTTAAGAGTGTTCCTATTAATTAATCTATAGATAACTGGTTGAGATCCTTGGATTCCTCAATGGCTATCACAACTGAATCAAACTTTTTAGGTACGCTACTAAGTATTTTCTCTACAACTTGTTGATCCCTAAGGGTTTCTCCCTAAGATCTAATCTGATTTACTATTTTCATTGTGTGATTGAGGAATGAATCTATTGAATCTAAGTCCTTCATTTGCAGGTTTTCAAAATCTCTTCTAAGGATTTGTTATTTTATTATTTTCACCTATGGTATGCTATTTGAAAAATTTCTCATTCCTATTTTGATCTTGTGGAAATTGGTACTTTTGAAAAGATTAATTCCTCCAATGTCCACTGAATAAGAAACAATGCTTTGACATCCTTCTTCTTATTTTCTTTCAACATAGCCTTCTCTACTTGTGAAAGATCTCGATATGATTATTGGTCTACTAGTTTAGAGAATCATTCTCAACCAAATCCCAAACATCCTGAGAGAAAGATAGGGTTTTCATTTTTATACTCCAAAATTAATAATTGTTTCCATTAAATATTGGAATATGGGGTTGTGTAGTACTTCCACTTGCTCTTTCCATGATTTTCAAAATAAAGAAACTTGCCTTTGAAACCCTCAACTTTGTTTGACTAGCTTTGATTCCCTTCCATAACAGCTCAACGTATTTAATTGTAGCCAACCTTCTCTTGCTTACCTAACTTTTCATCTTGTTTACCTCCTTCCTAGTGATTTGTCCTTTGACTATAGTTGCACCTACTTTATTTTTCTACACAAGCTCTTCTTTTATGATGTCTTCTCTATTCCAAGCTTTAGCCTGCCTTCATTATGTTATCGGAAATAAACAAGAGTTGCACTGTCTCCTTACTTTTTTTTTGATGGCAAAAAATTACACACTATTATATTTCCTTTGTGCCATATGTGTGCCTTTTCCATAGTGATCAACTATCTCCTCAACCTACTCTCCCAAACATAATTAACCTTCTCTAATACTAGTTTGTTGAAAAAAGAGATAAGATAAAATAACAAATTGTATAGTGAAATGAGGAAATAAACACAAATAAAATAACTCTAGAGTTGAGAATCTGATTTTTTACATTAATGCATTTTCCTTACATAGATCTACCACTTCTCTTAAAACAATTATACCTCATTCATTCATCAAAAATAGAGTATTCCATTTTTCCTTTTACAACACTAAAAGCATTTCCAATCATGAGAGAATTTTCCAAAATGCCCTAAAAGAAGTGTCTAGATACTTTGGAGAAGAAGATAGAAGAAGGAAGAATTAAATGTGATAGTTGGAGTAGATGGAAAATGGTGGCAGGGGAGAATAAAGGAGTCCAGTTGGAGGTCCACTCCCACCTATAGCTACCAAAGGTTGGAATTGGAAAAGTGATTTCCATTATACTATCTTTCTTTGAGATGCACATGACCAAAAATTAAGATGAATCATAATCAAACCTTCTTAAATCAATGGTTGAAGAATATTTGAGAAAACAATGAGAGGAGATGATGAGTCAAATTTTTCTAATCCTTCAAGTAAATTAGCAACTAAGAATGGAAGATTAAGACATTTGGTGATAATTATATAACACTCCCTTAAAATTGTCAATAAATTCTGATGTTCTATATTTCAAAGGTAAGATTTATGTGAACACCGTTGATTATTGGTTGTTTATGTAAATATTAAATGAACAGAGAAATGGAATGAAAACAAAATACAAAGAAGACAAAGTACAATAGACATGATTTTATTGTGGTTCGGCAATTTGCCTACGTCCACACTCAAAGCAAGGAATCTATATATTAATCCAATGTCCAATCTACAATCCTTAATAATACAATACATGGCTGCCCATTTATAGAGAGCTCTTTGAATACGAAGAGACGGAGGAAAGTGAATGGTCATGTGACCATTGGGATTCATATTCCAAAAATCTCCCCCATGAAGTCCAACCGGCACAGCCATGCAGTGTGGCATTCCTGCTTCCCATTTCGAAACTCAGACAACAGCGAGACCTTGAGAAAATCTCAAATGCACCAGACTTTGCTCTAGCACACTCTGAATGAGTCTTCTCCAAATCAAATCAGAATCAAAAGTATCTTCTTCCGCATTATCTCCTACAATTTCTTTCCATTCCAAATCTTTGAACGCCTCTTCTACTGTGCAAAATAGAGAAGGATCATCGAACAAGAGTTTCACCCCATTCATCATTTGATTCAAGGTTCGATTCACAGTCAAAGTATCTCCTATTTTCCCCTGCCTCCAACCTCCAAGTTTCTCAGTGAACAAATGAGTGGTATTGGGAGGAGGCATCGTGTCTACTCCACGCGGTAGAGAAGGACCACAGTCACAGTGTTTATTTGGCCTGCACATAATTAATTTGGGCCATGGTCCCAAATCTAGTATGGGACTGGCCAATATATTTTGCGTTCCCAAATTTTGGAGTGGACCATCGGCGCCAGAGGGGACCGTTTGCTAGGACAAGTGTGGAAGTGCGTCCACATCAACACCATGCGTTGTTGCAGTGAATCGAGGGAAACGTGGGGTGAAATCCCCTGTTTGGATGCCGCTTTGTGTCAGACGTGAGCCTACCTTCTTTGCTGCTGCTCCAGAATGTGGAAGTTTCCCACACTCCACTCCAAGAAGTCTACTCTCTCTACTACTATCGTAGAATGTAGAGGGCCATTCACATGTGAATTGAATTAGAGAAGACAAGAAACATAATCCATGCCTTTTCTGCCCATGCTAAATGGAGTTCTGAATGAGGCATGTGGTGTGTCATGCTAGAGACGATCGTTCTCTTCGGTAGCCAACATGACTTTGGTTGAAGGAATTTCTCCCCCTGGCACAAAATTTACTTCACCCCCTGCCTGCGCTGGTTTTACCTCTTCCCCCGCAAAATCCTTAAAGGGCTAGAGATTTCTAATCAACCTCTTGGCTTCGAAAATGGTAATGGTAGGATCTATGGCCACCTGATTCTTGTCCGCATCTCGAATAAGGTGCTCAGTATAAGTAGAAAAAACATCATCATTGGCTATGATCTCAACCCTATCATGCTGCCACATGCCCATGCAAGAATGTGTGGTACCTAGATCTATACCATTCATTGGACCCTCACCTCTACTGATTTGCGAATCTGGAACATTTTGTTGTTTAGCATACTCAGTGACATTTTGCGCCTCTTCAAACTGAATCTCCACACCACTGCTATGTCTGTGTTCACTGTCATGAAGAGGGGACCGTATTCGTTGTGTGGTGGTGAGTTCATTGGCAGCGTTAAACAGATTCAAACTAGTGCTTGTCCCTTGTTGAGTGTTGTCACTCACGGTAGAAGTGCTTCGAATTGACTGTGTTGAAGAACCACATGCCCCATAAGTATCATCAAATCTTCCTTCACCATTTGGCTGAGCTATCACAGGTTGAGGTAAAGGTCTATCATGACTGGCAGCGGTTGAAGATTTTCTCTTACCATCGTGGTCACTGTCATGTGTAAGCAGTGTTGTGGTAGTATAATCTCCAATGTGATGCATACTACTCCATGAAGTCTTTTCAAATTATTCCGCCAATTCAACTTCTTCAGCAACCAACTTGTCATCTACCCTTTCATCTTCTTCTACAACAAAGTCTCTCGCAGACTGTTGTTCACTAAGAACAAGTGCTTCTTCATTATCCAACTGCAACATCCTATGGATTTTGGAAGCAAAAGCATTCGGATTATCAAGACTGAACCCAGAAGTATAGAAACCCATTTGATAATATACCATCCCTAGGTCCTTAACAGACTTTCCAGACTTGTCTGTCTTTGCCCTCTTCCGCAATTCTTTCATGGCATTTTTCTTATGTTGCACACCACCCATGCGCTCAAGAATTTCATAAAGCTCAAATCTAAGATCTCTTAAATCTTCTTCTGGTTCAGCTTTAGGCTTATCTTCCCAGCCATCCCACCAATGCACATGGTGAATTCTTTTAGCTTTTGCAGGCCCAGCATCAATCTCTACTGAGCCTAAACTTCCAAGAAATTCATCGATGACAAAATCAACTTCATCTTCTTCCATTTCTGCTCTGGCCTCACCTAGGCTCTGATACCAATTGTAAATATTAAATGAACAGAGGGGCGGAATGAAAACACAATACAAAGAAGACAAAGTACAATAGACACGATTTTATCGTGGTTCAAAAATTTGCCTACATCCACACTCGAAGCAGGGAATCTATATATTAATCCAATGTCCAATCTACAATCCTTAATAATACAATACATGATTGCCCATTTATAGAGAGCTCTTTGAATACGAAGAGACAGAGGAAACTGAACGGTCATGTGACCGTTGGGCTTCATATCCCAACAGTTTAAGCTAAAAAAATAATTCTAAGTGAATAACTTCTCTGATATTAAAAAAAAAAACATTTTCTCTTCTTAAGTCTGAATACCATGTGAATAAATAGCTGGACACCAAGTTATCATCAAATAGGAATTGTACATCTATGGCGAGACAGTTTAATAAATTGTAGAGATAGGCAATAGTCCCACATAGGAATACTTTGTAAAATATATCAAAGAAGAGTTATTTTGAAGAATCCATATGAAGAGAAATATATACAATGGTCATTTCTTCAATAGAAGAATGACCAACCTATACAATAATATACCAACACATTCCATGCTCTATATGTATAATTTTATATCTAATATTAGGAAAAGTATCAAGTTTTGAAATACGGTAGCGAGTTGTATCCATATATTCAAATAGAGATGTTCTTAAATATTGAAATGTTGCAAAGTACTTACAATTGTGCAGCAAAATTAAAGAAAAATTCAAATAAAAATGGAGAAAGGAGAAAAAATTAAAATAATATGGTAGAAACAAATTTCTAGGAAAGTAGACTACCAATAGATTATTCTCTCAGACTTCATCTAGTACATGTGCTAAGAACAGAAGGAAGGGCATTCGTATGTGTTCTGAAACTCACACAAGTTCTTCACACAAAACAAAAGTGTGTATAGCCACTAAGATAACAAGGGCTGCATTGCAGCATAGTTCCTGCCAAATGCTGCCAAGGCAGATATGACATAATGTTGTCTATATGTTTAAGATTGTATGTGGTTTTAAATCTTTATGATTTTTAATGATTCATGTGGAATGAAGTTTATGGAATTCTGAATGCTCTTGGGAGATTGGCTTCTTTCTAACTCGACCCCTTTGATCTCTTGTTCAATGTTTAGGGGCTCCCCTACCTTCCATGCAAGATTATCGAATTGCTTTAATTTAAACAGGAAAATTTGTAAATAGCTTTAAAACATGAACATCCTTGGAGAAAAGGAAATGA
>MU227380.1:503718-527409 GCA_018584345.1 Thuja plicata | reverse complement strand
TACACTTCCTTTGCCTCGTGAAACTCCAAATCTCTGCATACATTCAGACTTCTTGATATTCGTGTGATCTCTTGTGTTGAAATTTGTGTTTCCTTCTGATAATCTGACATTGCCCAATCCAAACCCACCAAGATTGCAACAAAACATTTCAAATAATTTTTAATTAATATTTAGCATAAAAGGCATGCAACTTACTAAAAGAACTGGCAAATGCAAATGCAAATATTGAAATAGGCTCAAATCTAATTGGCTTTTACGATTTGGTTTAATCACTGTTTAAGGTTGGTCCCCTCCGCAATAGTTTTCTGCCATGGCAGGAACTAATAATGGTAGAAGCACATGAATTGATAAAATAATTTAATTAACTGCTAATAGACCCTTCTGAACAAAAGGAAGGTGAATAAGCCATTGAGCATTTGTCTCACTCCAAAATACGGGTGAATGCAAAGGCTTGCATTTTCACAGTTGATAGTGGAAGTAAAAAATGATGGCTATTCAAGTTTTATGAGATTGAAGCTGAAAACATGACCTCATACACAACCATATTCCATGGGCTGGGTGAACCGAGGGTGAGATATACAAGTAGGTAAATTGTGTTTCTTATCTTGTGATGTAGCACCATTGAGCATGTGTGATATATTACTAGGGAAAACATACATTTATCAATGTCAGAGTGTTTATAATCTACACTACGTAGTGTTATTATGAAGCTATGCGAATGAAAGTATTGAATCCTTGAGGTAATTCCTATAAAATCTACATCTCTAATTAGTGCAAAAAGTGTAGACATTTGATTGTCCAAAATAAATATTTTATATTATTAATGATTCGATTTGATGAAAATGGAAAGTCATGCATAATAATAACATGAAAATAACAACCATCACTCTTCAACATATCAAAATAAATTCACTTCAATAGTAGGAGTTCCATTACACTATCATGTCAACCATTCAATTGTCATAAAATAAAGGAAACCATTACTAAATAGGCCATGCGACCAAAAGATAATTTTTGAGAATGATGAGATCAAATAAAAAATTGAAGAGCTAATCCAAAATGACCATGTTCGACAAGTTCACGCCCTATGGTAGTTTGATTATTTTAGAAAAAAGGATGGAACCTAGATTCTATGTATTGATTATTAGTTTTAAATAAGATCGCTATAAACAACATGTATCCAATCCCTATATTGATGATCCTTTGGACCAAATAAGAGGCCTGAATAAGTTTTACATGAATATTAAATTGAAATCAAGATACCATCAAGTGCCAATTGATCCATCTAATATTTGAAACACTATCTTTAAATCCAAAGGACTATTTATTTAGTTGGTGATGTATTTTGGGATGAAAAATGTCATTATCACTTTCATGAGAACCATATTATGAAGACTTTAATTGACTCTTATGTTATCTTCTTATCATAACCCTAGTTTTTTATAATAATAAATATCTTTATTATTTGAATAAAAGTGACATAAAAATAATATTTTATTTTATAATTGTGATAGTTAAAATACTTATTTAAGAGAATATTGAAAAAAATGACCACACTTCCTTTTTTTAGTGTCAACACAGGAGAATGGAGGAAAAAGAGAAAGAGATCGGTTGATCGAAAAGGAATATTTTTCACAGTCTCATTGATTAAGTCCTTTGTAACTCAAGGGATGTAGGCATTAATTAGGAGGAGGAGAAAAAGAAAAAGGGAGTATTATTGACATGCAAATATTACCACACGGGTAGAAGCTAACAACATTGGATGACCATCTATTATTATTTTTTGATTCGTATAAAAATAAACACTTCTTGAAAAAAAGACGGTACGGAGAATAGCAAGAACGTTTCTCGGAAGAATAAAATATGAAAAGGAGAATCTGATGACTTGGGAAGTCCATTTCCTATACCAGGTTTCACCTAATATTTTAATCCATTGTGTTTGAGAGATCAAGTTCTTATCGCATATAAATTTGTATTTGGTTTTGGGTGTTTTGTATTGAATGTATTCAGTGAAAAATAACTATCATTAGGCATGCCTGGTGTAGGTGGACCATGTTAGTCCAATCATGTAAAAAAGGTCTTTTGATAAGTTTTGGTGTGTTAAGTCTTTTAATCATTCGATAAGTTCATAAAAGACCATGTGTGATTCAATTGGACTCATTTGAGTTCAAATTGTCATATTTTGTAACATTGTCAAGATTGTTCAAAGTTGTCAATATTGTTCCTACAATATCTAATTATGAAAGTGAAGTATATTTGACCTCTTTATGCTTGTTTGTAATAGTTTTGGGTCTTAGGAGGGCTTTTTGGGGTCCCTTTGGACTCATTTGAGTTCAAATTGTCATATTTTGTAACATTGTCAAGATTGTTCAAAGTTGTCAATCTTGTTCCTACAATGTCTAATTATGAAAGTGAAGTATATTTGACCTCTTTATGCTTGTTTGTAATAGTTTTGGGTCTTAGGAGGTCTTTTTGGGGTCCCTTACCAAGTTTCATAAAAAATGTCACTTTGGTGCAAAGTTGGCAAGTGGTTCATTTAGGAATGTTCTGGAACACTTAAGGGTTGTCATTTATGGCAACACATCTGGTATGGATGGTCGCTTGGTGTCAAACATAGTTTTGGTCAGCGAAGATAGTATATGATTAATGAAGACATGTGAGCTTAGGAGAATAAATTTTGGGATGTATATGACCTTCAGTTAAGGTTGCTTATGTTTTGGTGTTGATCACAGTAAGTTATAGTATGTTGAAAACATGTAAAGACAAAAAAATAGTGATACAAGATAGATTAAAGGTTATGATGATTAAGGGAGTATACTATGGAGTACAAACGTGCTAAGTTGGATTCAAATTAAGGATTACCTATGTTTTGTTAGTGTATGATCACCGACTTAGTATTTACCGTTTGTGTAAGTGCTAAGTCTATTTTGTGATGCAGTGGAAACTGACTGGACATAATGATGTATATATAGGAAGACCTTTTTGAGAAGTGAAGTATGTATGTGGTAGTATGGAGATGTGATGAATGGACGTGAATAGATTAATACATTTTGATGTCAGAATCATACAGATAGTGATGCGAACTATAACTAGAACTACCTAACCATAGAGATGCTTGTATTGTTCACTATTGAGAAACCATTATAATAGAATCATATTTCTAATTGTATGTGCAGTGAGGTCAGTATACCTTTAATAGGGTTTTTGTATTCCTCTAACAAGGAAATGTGTTAATGTAATAATTATCTCCTAAAAGAGACATAATACTTTTAGTACATATTTGTGGGTATCAGCCCCACCAGGGTTTTCCCTTGGCCAGGGTTTCCTTGACAACAAATTTATGGTGTTATGAGTTGTGTGTTTTATGTTTATGTTCTTTTCATTTCAACAACTATCAGGTTAAGTTGGAATTTTCTAAGTTTATGTTTCAAGTGTTGTAATACTGATTCATCTCCCCTCTTAATATTACTTAATCCTAACAATTGGTATCAGAGCTATTGGCCTTCCAAAGAGAAATTCTAACAACTTAAGGGAGATCAAGATGGATTTTGAAAAGTTTGGAAGAAAACTTTGAAGTAGCAGTAGAAGACCTTGATAAGGCTAAAGAAGATAATCATGAATTGAGATTCAAATTGATAAGAGCTGAGGGTTTTGGTCAAGAAATTGAAGGAACAACTTGAACTATCCAAGAGTTAGAGACATGATCTTATGGATAAGATAAAAGAGGATTAAGAGAATGATACTTAAGATTAGATAAAACAGCTTGAACAAGAGAAAGATACTTTGAAGCTTGATCATGAAACTACTTCCCTTCATATTGTTAGAATAGTTCAAAGGATAACTGAGGGGGGGGGGTTGAATCAGTTATCAGCTAATTTAAATTCTTTTCCTTATTAACTCCAGAATAGAATGAAATAAATGCACATTTAGATAACACAATAGAAAACACCACAATTTGGTTACGGGGAAACCAAATGGTAAAAACCCCGGTGGGAATTAATACCCACAATAAACTATACTTGTTTATAATGATCCCTATTTGAAGATATTACAACCTTGTTAAGAGTTGTTCTTTACAATGCAATAAGTATAGTGACATGGTTAAGGGTCGGACCCTATTAGGAGTCTTTTACAAATAACCCAGTTAAGGGTGAGGACTCATTGTCCAAAAGCTCACTGCTTTAATGGTGAAGGCTACAACCTTCTAAATAACAGATATGCAATATATCTGATGATGAGCTGTAGAGTAGACCTGTTGTCTTGATCAGTTCCAGTGTATTGTAATCTTTCACTTCTTCTTCACATAGATCCTTGATTGATGAAACACAACTAATATTATTCTCTGTACATTTTCTATCTCTTCTCTTATCATTCACACTTAGCGTTTCACAAATGAATTGCTATAAGTATCTTCCTCAATGTATGAGATCATGGGACCTGTAAGAAAAATCTTCATAACATCCTTGTCGGCTTAATTAACCACGCAAGCATAATTACAACCGCGCAATATAAACTGAATGGACGCGACGCTTCACTAAGTCGGCCTCACCAAATTAACTCTGTCTTTTCTATCTTGTTGAAATACGTTTGGAACCTTTAGATAAATGTCATAAAATCATAACTAATCTTGAATATACACACGTATATCCCGAAGATAGATGCAACTCAAGAACCAATGCAATACGTCAGCTCTGCACAGACAAACTTTGCAAACTGTAACTGCCACAAAATAGAATTGCACAACATAACTGTAACTTCATATTTGAGTCTACGTGGATGAAAAAATAATCAACAACATGTCTACCACATGAATATAACCACGCAAGGCTTGATATCATCATTCTGATAAGTACATACATATCACTGTTGTATATTATATGTTGTCATTAATGACAAACATACAATCAACTAGCTGCCAAAAGTAAATCTCCAATAATCTCCCCCTTTGACATTGATGGCAACATATGATATTAAAAACATCTTCAGCACATGGTGTCTTCTTTCTTTTTACAATCTTCTCAATATCCTCATCAAAGATTCCTCTACAGCGCTACAGCTCCTCTGTCTATTTTTATAGTCCCCCAGAGTATATGCTCCCCCTTACTATATACTCCCCCTTTGACATCAATGACAAAGGGTGCCATAATCAATTAGGCACAGGTACTACTCCAGAAGTAGAGTAGTCAACCATTCATCAGTCACTCTGGACTGATGTTCTTGCTGCTTTATCTAATTAGACTCAGGAGAGGGAATTACTCCTAACTTCTCCCTGAGATACTCATATGTATCTTTTGATAATGGCTTCGTGAAAATATCTACCAAATGTTCTTTAGTGCTTACATAGTCCAATTTTACTTCATTATCTATAACTTTTTCCCTAAGGAAATGGTATTTGATCTCAATGTGCTTTGTCTTTGCATGCATCACAGGGTTCTTGGACATGTTGATAGTACTGGTGTTATCACAGTGAATAACAATAGGATAGTCAACTCGTATACCAAAATCTTTAACCATCTACTTGATCCAAAACATTGTTAAACAATTCAATGTTGTTGCAACATATTCAGCTTCTATTGTCGACTGAGAGATACAATTCTGCTTCTTTCTTACCCATGAAACCAACCTATCTCCAAGAAATACTACTCCTCCAGAAGTACTCTTCCTGTCATCAATACAACCTACCCAATTTGCATCACTATACACATGAAGTTGTACATTATCTGATTTAGGATACCATAAACCATAGTTTATAGTTCGCTTTAGATATCTAAATATCCTCTTGATTTCCATTAGGTGATTCTATTTTGGTTCAGCTTCAAATCTTCTAACAATGCCAATTGCATTAGATATGTTTGGTCTAGACTGAGTAAGATATATAAGTTTTCCAATCATATACTTATACAATGTCTTGTCAACTGCTATGGAGTCATCTTCTTTAGAAAGCTTGCTTCATGTTATCATCAGAGTGCATACTGGCTTAAAGTCTTCCATCTTGAAAGTCTTCAGTATTTCCTTCACATATTTGGACTGATTTATAAATATCCCTTTATCTGTATGTTTTACATTTAATCCCAAAAAGTATTTTATAGGACCAATCATGCTCATTTCAAATTCATTCTGCATTTCTTTTCCAAATTCTGAACTAAGCTTGTCATTACCTCCAAAGATAATGTCATCAACAAATATGGCAACAAGTAATAGTCCATCAGGTGTCTCTCTTATGAATAGGTTATAGTCAGCTCCTCCTTTCATAAATCCAATCTTGGTAAGATAACCATCTAGTCTCTCATACCAAGCTCTTGGGGCCTGTTTAAGTCCATAGAGTGCTTTCTTCAATCTGCATACCATGTCTAGTTTATCTGATAGATTAAATACTTCAGGCTGTTCTATGTAGACTTCTTCCTTTAAGTCACCATTTATAAAGGCAGATTTTACATCCATTTGATATACTTTGAAGTCTTTGAATGTTGCATAGGCCAAGAGTAACTTGATATCTTCTAATATGCTCGCAGGGGAAAATGTGTCAGTGTAATCTATCCCTTCCCTCTGTGCATATCCTTTACACACCAGTCTTACTTTGTTTTTGACCACTATACCATCTTCATTCATCTTGTTCCTGAATACCCATTTTGTTCCAATCACATTTTTGTCACTAGGTCTGGGAACCAATTCCCATGTATCATTTTTAATTATTTGATCTAATTATTCTTTCATTGCTTTATGCCAATCAGAATCCTTGCAGGAATCTTCAACATTTAAGGGTTCAATATGTGAAAGTATACATACCTCTTCATCCACTGTTAACCTTTTTTCTTTTGATCTAGTCAAAACACTGCTGCTCTAATCTCCAATGATGTCATCTTTTGAATGATACCTAGATCTGAACTTTGAAACTTTTGGTGTAACATCTTCATCTGTAATCTGTGATACTTCTTTGCTTGATTTAGGTTCATTACATGATACATCAATACAATCAAACATTTCTTCAATAATAGTGTCTTTATTGCTAGGCCTGGGTTTATCCTCAATCGTAGGTGCATATTTATAGTACCTTTCTTGAACCATGAATTTCTCATCAATATTTAGATGAGTACTTTCAATTATCTTCTTCAATCTTAAATTAAAACATCTCTATGCTTTGCTTTTAGTAGAGTAACTAAGGAAAATACCTTCATCACTTCTAGCATCAAACTTACCAACACCATCGTCTCTCTTGATGTAGCACTTGCTCCCAAATATTCTAACGTATTTTACTGTAGGTACATTACCAAACCAAAGTTCATAAGGTGTCTTATCTACGCCTGGCCTTAGTTGTGTTATGTTGATAGTATAGACTATTGTATTGACTACATCTCTCCAATAGGTGTGTGCAACTTTTCCTTTAATCATCATAGTGCACATTGTATCAAGTATGATTATGTTCCTTCTTTCTGCTATCCCGTCCTACTGTGGGGTTCTAGGTGTACTCAACTATCTTCTGATTCCATGTTCTTCATAGTAGTCATAAAACTGGTTAGAGGTGAATTCTCCTCCTCTATCTAATCTCAGACACTTTAGTTTTAATCCAGATTCATTTTCCACTTTGGCCTTGAATATTTTTAACTTCTCAAAGGCTTCAAACTTCTCCTTTAAGAACACAATGGCCATCATCCTTGAAAAGTCATCAACAAAAAAAATGAAGTACCTTTCTCCATAGTATGATCTAGTTTGAGTAAGACCACATAAATCTGTATGCACTAGGTCTAACTTATTTTCAACTGAGTTCTGCTTTCTTCTAAAAGAGCTCCTTACATGCTTTCCCATAAGACATTCCCTGCACATTGTGTCAATTGGTCTTGCAATACTTGGAAGATCTCTAACTGCCTTGACATTTCTTATCTTTACTATATTATCGAAATTGATATGACAAAGTCTCTTGTGCCATAACCAACTGTCATATACTTTTGCAACAAAACAACTTACATCTAATTGAGCTGAAAAACATTACCTTTTGTTTTAGAGCCTGATGCAATCATGTCTCCTTCTTTGTTGCTAATAATGCATTTGTTGTCTTTGAATTCCAAATGCTTACCTTTGTCAAGTAGCTATCCAACACTTAGTAAATTATGATGTAATCCATTAACATGCAGAACATCATCTGTCTTGTTCTTTCCATCCAAGGTAATGGATCCTCTGCCTATGATAGGTTTAGGAGTGTTATCTCCAAATCTAACCATTCCACCTTTGTATTTTTCTAGATGAACAAATCTATCTTTATCACCTATCATGTGATGAGAGCATCCACTGTCAATGATCCAATCAGTTCTGATGTCTTCTTTGGAAATTAGGGCTAACTCCTGTATTTCCTTTTATCTTCAATGTCCATATGTTTAGGCAATGTTTCCATGTCTTTAAGGGTAACGAATCCAATTTCATCTTCTCTTGAATCTTCATTAGTTACACCTTCTTCAACATGATAGCATTCCTTCCTGTATTTAGGTTTATAATCAGATCTGAATTTATTTACTCTTGCAGGACATTTAGATGCAACGTATCCAATCTTGTTACATGAAAAACATTTGAATGGAAGCTGTGCTTCATATTTCCCTTTTTCTTTCTTTTCTCTTTTAGCAATCATGGCAATGATTTCTTCTAGTTCCTCATCAACTTCTTCTTTCTCATTATTTCTAGAGATGTGAGATTTCTTACCATGGACTGAAGATTTGAAGGCTGTTTCACTTTTGGGTTCATTCTTCAATCTTGACATCTCAAATGCAGAGATTTTACTGATCAAAGTCTCTCTTTTGAAGTCTTGTGAAAATTGCATGGTTTCCTCTAGAATACTGATCTTGTTCTCATAGTCTGATGTTAAAGTAGTCAATAGCTTATCTATTATATCTTATTTTGATATTTCTCCGCCATTATTTCTAATTCCAAAAACTGCTTCATTTATCCTCTGATTATAGGCTTTGATGTTTTTTTCAGGTAACATATCAAGGCTGTTGTATTTCTTTTTCCATGTTTTCCTGCACGTATTATTTTCTTGAACATCTCCTTCAAAGATGTCTTCTAAATACTTCCATATTGTGTATGCCTTGTCTTCCTTCTTAATCTCAGAGAATTCACTGTCAAATAGTGCACTTATAAGGGCTTCTTTGGCAATTACATTAGCTGTGAATGTATCCTTCTATTTACTAGTAGCATCATCTCTTGATAGGTCTTTTAGAGAGGGAATAACAACTTCTTGTGTGGCTATCTCAAATATGTCAAAACCAACACACTGTAGATGTGTCATCATTTTATTCTTCCAATCCAGATAATTTTCTCCATCAAACTTAGGAATCTCTTTTCTAAAGTATGCCATCTGATCTACCTTAAGCTGTTAGGATTTCTCTCCAAGGAACTTGGCTCTGACACCAATTGTTAGAATAGTTCCAAGGATAACTAAGAGGGGGGGGTGAATCAGTTATCAGCTAATTTAAATTATTTTCCTTATTAACTCTAGAATACAATAAAGTAAATTCACATTCAGATAATACAATAGACAACACCACAATTTGATTATGGGGAAACCAAATTGTAAAAACCCGAGTGAGAATTAACACCCACAGTAAACTATACTTGTTTATAATGATCTCTTTTAGAAGATCTTGCAACCCTGTTAGGAGTTGTTCTTTACAATGCAGTAAGTATAGTGACCTAGTTAAGGGTCGGACTCTGTTAGGAGTCTTTTACAAATAACCCGGTTAAGGGTGAGGACTCACTATCCAAAAGCTCAATGGTTTAATGGTGAAGGATACAACATTATAAAGAACAAATATGCACTATATCTGATGATGAACTATAGAGTAGACCTATTTTCTTGATCAGTTCCAGTGTATTGTAATCTTTCACTTCTTCACATAGATCCTTGATGAATGAAACACAACTGATATTGTACTCTGTACATTTTCTATCTCTTCTCTTATCATTCACACTTAGTGTTTCAAAAATGACTTGCTATAAGTATCTTCCTCAATGTATGAGATCATGGGACCTGTAAGACAACACTTCATAACATACTTGTTAGCTTAATTAACCACACAAGCATAATTACAACTGTGCAGTATAAATTGAATGGACGCGACGCTTCACTAAGTCGGCCTCACCAAGTTAACTCTATCTTTGCTATCTTGTTGAAACACATTTGACACCTTTAGATAACTATCATCAACTCATAACTAATCTTGAATATACACATGCATATTCTAAAGATAGACGCAACTCAAGAACCAATGTAATACGTCGGCTCTACACAGACAAACTCCAGAAACTGTAACTGCCACAAAACATAATTGCACAACATAACTGTAGCTTCATATGTGAGTCTGCATGTATGAACAAAACATCAACAACATGTCTACCACATGAATATAACTACGCAAGGCTTGATATCACCATTCTGATAAGTACATACAGATCACTGTTGTATATTATATGTTGTCATCAATTACAAACATACAATCAACTAGCTTCCATAAGTAAATCTCCAACACATATGGCTAATGAGATTAAATAGGTAAAGGATGATAGAATCAAAATTAAAGAAATCTTAAAAGATGCAAATATTCAAATGGGACATATGAATACTGAACTTGATCACTACAAGAACAAGTATTTGGAATTGGAAAAATTTATTCAGATCATAAAAGGAGAACTTATTTAGGAAAAGAAATATATTGAAAAAATTCATTCAAGTAATGATAATATTGATGAGAAGAGAGATAGAAAAAAACCTAAAGGAGAGATGACTAGATTTGTCTTCAACAAAGCTAAATGTTCAAAGAATTAGGAAGAAAAATTAGAAGTAAAGACTTATGGAGAAAGACCTACTCTTGAAGAACCTAAAGATCAGATCAGACCTTTCAGAGGTAGATTTTTTGGATGCAACAAGATTGGACACATGAAGAGAGACTGCAGAGGTAAAGATCTTTACAGAAAAATTTCAGGATATTTTTTAAATTGTAATGGATTTGGACATAAGAAGGTAGAATGCAAGAAACCCAATCAAGAATCAAGAAAGATTACAATAGGGAAGGAAAAATAACTAAGATCACATGTTACAAGTGCAATAACTTTGGACACATTGAAAATTATTGTAGATTGTAGGTTAATCAGAATAGACCACCTCCTACATGCTACAAATGTCATAATCTAGGATACATAGCAAAGTTTTGCAGATATAATAAACTTGAGAATAAAAGTGGTCCTCCACCTATTGACTTAAAGAAGAGTACTAATGATAGAGTATTGTAGAATAATTTAATAGTCATTTCAGAAAAGCATAAGATGTAAACAGTGGTAAGGTATGAAAAGTAAAAGAATCAAATGAGGAAATGGTTCAAGGAGAGTCAGTAGATGCTACTGAGACTTCACTTGATGCAAACATTGCCACATCAACCTAGATGGAAAAGCATGGGCTTAGGGGGAGCATTATAAGGAAACATCAGAAATCTATCCAGCCCTTGATTATGGGAAGTAAGCTCTTGTGATTTTTGAGAGAGTATGTGGAGATATTATGGAAATTATATTTGTAATCGCATGGTTTTACAAATCTATATTATTTGATCATCAGATTATTAATCGACTGGATTATGTGAAGAGATGAGTTTGTTGGGAATTCTATCATTTCTTTACACAACGAAGTATAAGATCAATAAAAATAACCTTTTTCTACATCATTCAAAGAATACAGCCTAAGGAGAACATGAATTTGAGCTAAGATAAGTAAAGAAGAAAGTTTGTTGAGCGTTTGATCGAAGCATAAATTCACAAAATCAATAGATAAAAGGTATTTAGATCATTTGTAAAGCTTTGGTTATGAATTACTCTGTTGATTTTTGATGTCACTGAAAGGCCTAGGTATAAATACAATAAACATCCATACAAATCAACTGAAGATGATCCTAAAGGTGCATTTTCATAAACACCCTATGGCGTTCTACATGTCGAAGACTTTAGGGCTTACATTCACTGCAAGTATGAGCCTCTGGGAGACTTTGAGGTATATAAAGAGATGAAAAACATGATTGGAGCAGATGGTATGATGAAAGTTGATTTTGCACATCTTGAGAACCTTAGTATAATGTGGATGACTAAACTTTATGAATTCAATGAAGAGGAATAGATTAAGATAATTTTGAGCAGAGTACACAACCAGTTCATTTGGCTTGGAGATCAGCCAGTGAAGATTTACAATGACTTAATTCATGCTATAACAAGTTTAAATAACTCTAGTGTTAACCATGTTGCAGAGAAAAAGATAAAGAAACAAGTGGAAACCCTAACGCATTTGCAATGGAATAAGAGAACGATGACAGATAATGATATATTTCTACAAGATGTTAGATTGATTGCAATGATTCTAGGTTATAAACTACACTACAGTAGCCAACCTAACTCAGTATCAGTAGGAGTGATCATGATGGCATATAAAATGGTGAAAGAAAATGTTAAGTATAAGGCTAAAAGAACAATAATATGTCACCCTTTTATAAAGGAAAAGGATAACAAAATCAAGGTTGTTCAACTTCAATAGTATAAAAGTGACATTTATGTTGGGAATTTGAAAATGATGTAAACTAGTAAAATATTTTAAAATGGATGAAGTTTATGATTAATATTTTTAATATTTTTTTGAATAAGTTTTGATATATTGTTTTAATTTTTAAAAACAATTTTTCAGTTGCAGAAACATACTGAAAATTAGGGGTCTAGTTCCCGCCAAAAATATATATGTAAATAAACATTTTTTCCCCTAATTTCAAAAGATGTTATAAATGACATATATAGCTAGTGCATGAAGAAATAAAAATTGTTTTGTGACCTATATTTTCTCTTTTATAACAATTCAAATTCCAACTCACCTAAAATCGACAGTTTTAATCTCCCGCCATATTTTTCATAACAAATATATCCCAATCCAAAAAAAGAAATACATATTCTTGAAGAGGACTCTCTCTTCTAGTGCACCATATGTTTTTCAAATTTATTTAGTATGTCTTACTATTTTTTTTCTTTCTCTGAATCAATATCTCCTTGACTGTTAAAATACCTACTTGACATATTTTCTAATTATAATAGACTATGTCTAATTAAAACACTATAAAATCTATAAGCAATATTCTTGACTCTGATCTCTACAAAAGGGTATTTTTGTATTTTTCTAAAAATATCATTAAAAAGACTTAGAGTTATTGCAATGTCACTTTTCTGAAATAATTTTATTTCTACGGTAATTGGACTCAAAGTGGTGTAAAACATGCATTTAATACACATTTCCAATATATGTTAAAGTACTTATCTAACTTAACTATAATGAATCTAGCTAGACCATGTGTTTGACCAAAATTAATTTTTAGTTAGAAATACTAAAATTCAGCTATGCTGATAAGTTAGCCTAAAAGGTGACAGATTACTGTGCTTTTACCCATAACCTTTGTGAAGTACTTGCACATGAGATCTTGGAAAATCTTAGGAAAATCAAGAAGGATAAGTCTAAGGCATTCTGGTTTGGGTGTCTAGTGATACGCATGTGTATTCGTATTATAGATAGTTTTCCTGGTATGCACCATAGAGCTTAGAAGGATAGTGAACCCGTTGGAATTCACATCACATAGAGCTATACAAGATAGAACAATACATGGGTTGATGGTGAATTATTTGGGATGATCAAAATCTTTAAGAGACATATGGAGGAAAGAATGAGGATCCCTGAGGCATTGGTAGAAAAATGAAAGGATACAATCTATTTCATGGTTGAAACCGATTACATTTTCTTTGACGTAGTGCAACATAGGATGAAGTGGTGTTATCCTTTAGGATATGAAGTCAGTTTTGAGGTCTTAATCATGCAAGTAGAACATATTATATTCTCATAAATTGATCCATCTAAAGAAAGACGGGGTAACTATGAAGAGAAGTTTGCAAAGATAAGGGAAGAACATACTCGAGCTGCAAGAAAGAGAAAAGTAGAAAATATGGTAGATAATATAGCATCCAAGGCTAGTATAAAAAAGGAGGAGATGAAAGAGGTAAGAAAGAATATGATAGAAATAACTTATGGATTAGAAACCACGGCTTCTGTATACCTTCCACCTCCAAAATTTGAGAAGGTTATCAGTACACCCTCTATTGTGATTGATGTACTAGAGACTACACCTACACCACCAAAGAGAACATTGCAGGAAGTGAAACTCATGGAATTTCCTTGAAGGAACACAAGATACACAAAACAAGACTCTCCACCTAAAAGACAGAGGACATAAGTTGAAGAGAAGAAGGGAGAATAGAAGAAAGTTGAAGAGAAGGGGACTGATGTGAAACAACTATGGAAGCCTGACATGAAAATACTAGAGAAGAGAATAGTTGAGAAAAGAAAGCTTATCTCATTGATCAATTACTATGAGAGGTATGAGGCATCTGATAAAATTTTGATTGAAGACTTGGTAATATATCACTTACTTATTTTTAAAAAGAACTTTTTAGAAGTTGAAGGTAGTATACATGAAGAACATTTTGAGAAATTTGAAATAAGGAAATAGTTAGCTCAGATAGAAGATAAAAAAATTAGAGTACAAGTAGTTGAAAATATGTTACCTATTGTTTCAGTCAAAGAAATGGAAAAGATATTAAATGCTTTCAAACCTTTTTTGCGAACCAAGTCAAGCTTGGTGAAGATAATGAGGAGAAAGTGTGAGGAAGTTATTGAGGAAACACATAAGGTATTTGATAAGGTTTTGATGGGAACTGAACCTGAGAAGTCCTCACCTCCCAAGGCTACTAAGCCTAAAATTATAAAAGGCGAGTAATCAAGAATAGCTGTTGTAAACCTTGATACATCAAATGATGAAGATAATAGTCATTTTGTCAGTGCTATGAAGCAACCAGATTTCTTTGGTTCTGGTGTGCCTATGTCTTTGGACACTTCGCAAGATGTTAGTGATCCTTTTGAGAATAATACTGACATTTATGGATGAAGCATTGATCTCACAATGATAGAGAAAAAAGAGAAGAAAGTGAGAAAAGCTAAATTAGCGAAGGAAGCAGAAGATAAAGTTGAAGTGAAACAAGAAACTCATGCATTTGTTTCTTAATCTGTATTGTTGGCAATTGGATATGGAACTCTGAACATTGATGTTGAGAGTATGGATGAGGAAAAGTTGATGAAAAGTTGTGAGATCTCCTCACATAACATATTAAAGTTAGGTAGATAAGTGTCTAGGATATTGGATAAATTGAGAGTTTTGGATACAGAAAAAGTGAGAGTTGTGGGAAGATTTGGTATGTTGAAGAGTTTAATTACTCCTAAGTTATCAATTCTTGAGATCTACATTTTAGACATAGAGAAAACATAAAAAGCCCTCATTGGATTCATGCCTACCAAGCTAAAGACAAAAGAGACATCCTATTTTTCTCTAAATGGACTAATTTATGTGAGTTAGATACTGGTAAAGACCTTGTAAGAGGAAGTGAAGATCTTGGAAAGCTCATTCCAAGATGTGCTTAAGATGGTATAAATTTTTTTGGTAAGCAATTTTGTTATGTACTCTACATTTTCATATACCTTTTCCATTGATGTCAAAGGGGAAGAAGAGAAGATATGAAAAATGTACAGAGAAGATATAGAGGAGAATAAAATATGTAGATGAGATAAAGAAGGACAATGCATATTCTTTTTGGTATTGACATTTAGTCATTTTTTGTTAAGTCTTGCCATCAATGCCAAAGGGAGAGATTGTTGGCAAGTGGTTCATTCAGTAATATTCTAGAACACCTTAGGGTTTTCATTTATGGCAACACATCTGGTATGGATGGTCACTTGGTCTCAAACATTGTTTTGGAGTTATAGCTTGCAAAATGACTAAGTCCAGGAAGCATAATTACAGAGTATAGTAGTACAGTTTTGGTCAACAAAGATAGTATAAAAAAAATGAAGACACATGAGCTTAGAATAAGATATTTTGGGATGTATATGACCTTCAGTTAAGGTCACTTATGTTTTGGTGCTGATTGCACTAAGTTACAGTATGTTGAAGACATGCGAAGACATAATAAAAGTGATACATGATAGATGAAAGATTGCGATGATAAAGGGAGTATAATGCGGAGTCCAAACATGCTAAGTTGGATTCAGATTAAGGATTACGTATGTTTTGTTACTGTATGATCACTGACTTAGTATTTACCTTTTGTGTAAGTGTTAAGTATATTTTATGATGCATTGGAAGCTGACTGGATATATATATATATATATGAAGACCTTTTTGTGAAGCGAAATATGTATGTGGTAGTATGGAGATGCGATGAATGAATGCAAACAGATGAATGCATTGTGATGTTAGAATCAGATAGATGGTGATGCAAACTATAACTGGAACTACCTAAGCATAGAAGATGATTGTATTGTTCACTATTGAGAAACCCTTGTAACAGAATCATATTTTTGATTGTATGAGTAGTGAGCTCATTTTACCTTTAACAAGGTTTTTGTATTCCTCTAACAAGAAAATGCGCCAATGTAATAATCAGATCCTAAAAGGGCTAGGTCTCATAACAGGGACATAATACTTTTAGTACATATTTGTGGGCATCAACCCCACCAGGGTTTTCCTTTGGCCAGGGTTTCCTCGACAACAAATTCATGGTGTTATGAGTTGTGTATTTTATGTTTATGTTCTTTTCATTTCAACAATTATCTCATTAAGTTGGAATTTTCTAAGTTTATGTTTAAAGTGTTGTAATAATAATTCACCCCCCCTCCCCCTCGTAGTATTACTTAATCCTAACAGTTGTTATGGCCACTTTCTGGCAAAAGTTGTTGTAGGGGAAAAAAAGTAGTTTTGATGTTGGTTGTAATTAAAATTTCAATTAACAATTGTTGGAAGGGTTCCCCATCCTTAAATACAACCAATGGCATCGACCAAAGCGATGAAAAATGGAATGTAATGAATATTAAGTAATAAAACATCAACTGTTACATATTTTTAGCATTTTGATGATTATACCAGTGGATTGTACAACCTTGTATTGTGTCATTATGATTTGTGAATGATTGAGGATGATGGAGAATGAAGGTACCTTTCATATTAATATAGTTTCATTGATTTTAATGCTTATTTGAACAAAATATTTCTTTTTATTTATAATAGAGTCTAAAACCCTTGCAAATGAGGGTTTACATTTTTTTTAAATGAGGATTTATGACACTTCCAACTAGTAGAAATTCTCCTAAATTGGTAGGATGAAATCCCTAGGGGTGAAGCATAAGATTTTGTAACCTTTAGGTGTGGGAAATGGTGTTGGTTGTCATTTTAATGATGCCCTAGTCTGCTAACCATGTGATTTTAGCCCAATTGACTGAAAAGGGATGTGGGTTTTGTAAAATGAAGTGAGAATGACCTTTCTAAGTTAGGGAATTTGTTGATTCAGTCTATTTTAGACCTTCTTCAGTATTTGGAGTGCAAGTTGGTGATCTGGAGTTAAGGAATATTATAGATGCTTTATAAAAGAGGGCTAATTAGGCCTAAAGAGCTTACTACTAGTGCATTTTTTATTGATGTGTTTCAAAAAAACCATATCATCATTTTGCATATGTTATATAAATCTCAAAGGGGTATTTGGAAATGTTGTTAGTTTGTGGATACCTGCCATGTCTTAAAATGTGTGCCCTTTTTTTTCATCTGTGAGGACTAGTAGGGAATAAGTCTCGTTGTGGGTATGCTTAACGGTTTGAGGAGATCAGAGTACTTGTTAGTCTTAATTGGCTTGAACATGTTGTTTATACATAGTCTCAAGTGTTTCAATGATTGGGTAGAGGCTTTGAAGCCTTAATGCACCTTTGGAATCTTATAACCGTGTAAGGGTACTACGTCACTTGGGGTAACTTGGAGTTTGAGAAAAGTGATAATGGTGAGTTGGTTGGGAAACAACTTCTGATGAGTTTGCCATTTTGAAAATCTAAAATGCCAAAGAGTCTGCCCTTGAGAGGGGAACTTCTTAATGTGCTTGTTTTGGTTGAGAGGGAGATAATAGCCCATTGTTATGAAATATGCGTACATTGTGTTGAATTGAACCCTACCTCTGCATCACTGTCCCTTGCAATGCACCAGCTAGTCATAAATCTGACTACGCAGGTTGCATGAGTTTGACGCTAACAAAGAGACTAGATTTTGTTTACCCTGCAAATTAATTTACCTTGGCAGTTTCAAAGTGATGCTACCGATTTCTCTGGAATTGCCGGGTGATTTGATTGTTGAAAATCTCCTTCGTTAATGCGCCCCACCCCCAATGTCACTATTAGCCATCGACCATGTGAGTATAGACTAACGTGGCCCATGAAAGCACTCTTAAAAGAAAGGTGGCCCAACCTTAATATAAGCATTAATATGGTTCCCTCTACTCGCAAAGAATTTATACCTGCCAATTGTAAAACCATTTTGTTGAAAAAAAAAAACTTGCAATCACTGCATTTCAAGAGACGACATACCTTTGAAGCATTCTGAAAACGGTTCACAGTCATTTGTGCGTTCTCTATGATTCCATAGTTTGCATGCATGTTACCAGAGCTTTTCCATTTCGAAGTCTCAGAAAGCTCCTTCCCTTTAGTTTGTATAATGCATCTCCGTACGCTATCGCAAAAGCCTCATTTAAGCACAGGCTGCAAGCTGCATGCTGGCAAAGGTGGATGAAACTAAATTTTCACTAGTCAATCGCATTCACTCAAAAGTTTTTTAAATTTTATTCAATAAATCCATTTTGCGCAATCCTGAAATCATAGCATTTCATGCGACTACTTTTCCTTATATCATTAGATACGCCCTTGTTGTTCTGCTACAAGCCATAACATTGAATGAGTTATACTGAAGGAAGCACTGTGTTTCATCTACTCATTCGGCTTGAAACGTCCTTTATTGTGATGTTAATTAAAGAATCTTGTATTTCTATAATTATTTCTATCAAATTAATTGTGTTTTTAGAACTATTTTTCAACTAGATTGTATATGCCCACCTCATTCAATTTATCTCCTACAACTCAGGAATGCCAATTTTTCAAATTAAACGTAACTTGACACAATATGACGATAAATCCTTAACACTATGATACTAGCATTGATATGTTGTTGTCCTTCCAACTTTTAAATTCGGGAACTCAAGAAGATCAAGGGATTTTTAGTGTGTGTGAGAGTGAAACTCAATGCAACTTTAACGTTTTATTGGTTATTCCATTTGAACACTAACAGTTTGGCAGGAATACCATATCTTAGATATGGTCAATTCTGGAATATGTTGCAATTCTGGAAGATACATATCTTCAAAATGTTTTCCAGAATATGGGTTGGACTCGTTTGGTTCACCGGGAAGATGACTGGGAAGATGCGTTTTCTGCGTTTGGGTGCCACAATTTAGAATTGGAACATGCCCTGGAATTGGAATATAATCTGAGTCATGATTTATTTTATTATTTAATTTCTTTGTATATATAGTTAATTTATAAATTTTTAAAAAATGCAATTATGTTTTTGACATTTTGTAGGAGTTTTTTAATTTTAATTTTATTTTTTCTATAACCACTAAAAACAAACAATTTTTTTAATTTGGTTAATTTTATAATATTTTCAAATAAAATTGTGTTTATAAGTTTTTTAAAATTTTAACATTTTGTATAACTTTTTTTATTATTTTTTATTTTGTAAAATTGTGTTTATAAGTTTTTTAAAATTTTAACATTTTGTATAAATTTTTTTTTTAATATTTTTAATATTTTGTAAAATAAAAAAAATTCAAAATACACAAGGGCATCATTATAAACAAGCCATCTCTTTTATTAATTATTTTTTTCAAAATGTTGCCTACAACCCAGCTCACTAGGGGCACCGATAGGAAAGAGCCAGGTGGAGAAAACCTCTGGTCTAGCCCCAAAAAAAAACTTGATAAGATTACAAATAAATGGATGAGCCATTCCTCATTACATAATGTAGATATGAAATTACAACCAAATTAATGAGGCATTCCTCATTTACATAACATAGATCTGATGAGTCTTTGATGCTCTTTCATGCCCGAACTCTCATTTTTTGTCTGTGGACCCTACATATATAGATCGTACCACTACTTTGCGCTTTTGTTAGTACCACAATTTCTGTAATATTTTAATGAAAAAGAAACATATAAATTGTAACCCCTAATGAAATACATTCAACTCCTAACTTTTGT
The DNA here is from genome assembly GCA_018584345.1 of Thuja plicata. NCBI lineage: Eukaryota > Viridiplantae > Streptophyta > Pinopsida > Cupressales > Cupressaceae > Thuja > Thuja plicata. The sequence continues at coordinate 507,177 of MU227380.1, read as the reverse complement.
ATGAGTTAAAAAAAATAAAAAACTTATCAATTATATTACCTTCATTGGCCTCCTTCGATTCTTACACAAATGAACGCAGCTTATTTGAATCAAAACACGACCAATTAAATAAATTCATACATGATATATCTCTATTAACCTCAAAATTTCTCTATAAACATGGGTTAAAATTCTACAAAGCAATGTCCAGTAAGAAGATTAACCAAAAAAACACTATATACGTTAAACCATGTGAGTGATAGTAGATTGAGGCTCACCTTAGCCACAAACATGAGAGGAAGAAGAATTATTGTTAAAAAGAAGTAAACCATATTGTAACATATAAAATGTTACCAAGTAACAAATGTGTAACATAAGAAATGTAACATTTGAAATATATAGGGGAAAGATAAGATATTCCTCTTCTATCCCAAGATGCACAAAGGAAAGATCCAAATTGATTAACCCAAAAAGGATCAATGCACAAGTGAATCAATCATTTGTAAATGAGAGCAAAGAAGAAAGTCTTAAATTTCCTGTTTTATGGAAATGAATGTGTGATAGATTTAGAATGATTAAGGATTTGAATTGAAATGGATAGGAGAAATGAACTAACCTTAAAATATTGCAGATCAAAGAATGTTGTTTTCTGGGGTCTTTGCTCTGTTTCTAAAAAAATTGAAGTATGATCTGGAAAGGAAACACAGACACGAACAAAACCCATAAATCATTTTTTGTTTCGATGTTGTCTTATGAAAAAGGTTGACCTTGACCCACAAATGTCAACCCTGACCCAATAATGTTGACCTTGACCTGCACAGGTCTAAGAGAAATTTTGTTCGCAGATCTGGAAAGTTTTCCGAAAAGGATATCCAGATCTGAGTCCAAATCTATAGTCCCAAACCTGTACCTGCAAGAAAAATAGGTTTGTTTGTTGGGGGGAGGGATTTGCCTTGGTCAAACCCTGGTTTTTAAATTAACCTCAATGTATAATTGAAATTGCAAAAGTAAACAAAGTAAATGCATAAATTCACCTTTTTTGTAAAAGCCATTGTGGAGGATTCGAATCCTTGAATCCAAAAGTATGTATGCACCAAAATGTAGAATGTAAAATATAAGATGTCTTCAATCTCTTGCTTGTAGATCTCCAAAACCAAGTCTTGAATGGGTTCTTGAATTTGGAAGAGGCTTGAAGAAGGTGGATGGAGAGATCACCAAAAGGGCACTATGTCGCTTGAATCCTTCAATGGCCTCCAATGGATCTCCTTCATGAAAATATATGCTTGAATGGATGAATGCTTGCTTGAAATCTTGCTCCTTATCTTTCTTGAATCACACTTGAAGATACTTTGAGAACGCTTGATCACGATTAGAAGACTTAGTTCGCTTGTTCATGGTTAGAGAAAATGAGAAGAGAAAGCTCCCTTTTATATGAAATTAGGGCACAATATTCTAAGGAGGCTGACATAGGAGAATTAAATTACCATTAAAGCCTTTACCCCTAGGAGAGGACCTATATTAAATATAATTGAGGAATCGACGCTTTAGAACCCAAAAAAGTTGACCTGGAAGTGGGAAACAACTTTTGCAAAGACCGACATTCAGAAACTAGAAGATCCCAAAGTTTGAACCCTGGGTCAAGGTCGAGGTCGACCTTGACCTAAGTCAGGGTCGAGGTCAACCTTGACCTAGGTTAGGGTCAAGGTTGACCTTGACCTAGGTCATGTTCAAGGTTGACCTTGACCAGGTCATGGTCGAGGTCGACATAGACCCAAAAGGTCGACCCTGACCTTGAAGTCCTGATTCTCAGGTCTGCAGTCCAGAATGCAAAAATCAGGCTAGAAAGAAGTGGAAAGTGGGGCAGAATAGGGGGAAAGCTAGGTCTAGATCAGGAACCCATTCTAGGTGCTTGATATGACCCCAAACCACTTACTCAGAAGGCTAAACAAGTCCAACAATGGAAGTGCTTCCATTTTTTGAGTATACACATATATATGCGCATTTCAGGCAAAGAAAAGTTACGCCATATCCATACTAATTAAAAAACAAGTTACAACATCAAAATAGTAACTGACTAATTTCTAAGCTCATCTCCGCATATGGTCACAACAAAGATATGCAATTACAATACAAAGAAGGCATCGTAAAAATACAATTTCAGCATTTGCCCTACCCTGACATGATTTGCACTCAAATCCTTCATCACGGATAAGTGGAGGTGGGCAGATAGATGCAGACGGGCAGTCATTGACCCATCTAAAGTATCCACACCATTATTTCCCTATAATACCTAGTCTACATTACTTATTATTATAAATGAATAGTATTTACATTAGAAACATAAAATAGAGATGCATTGGCAACCATTTTTCTATTTGGGCAGCACCAAAATTGTCCTCCATGGTTGCTCTGTGTCTGTGAAGTCATAAATATTATATTCCTAGATTAGATCCAAGAGTTGGAGAAGTATATTGAGATGGAAAACATTGATGAAGATGATCCTAAAAAGAGTAAAAATTGCAACATCCTTATGGAGTATATTGAAACCTTGGGATCCTCAAAACTTACAGAACATTTCATATTAGTAAAGCATCACCATGAGTGATTAAGATTCAACTCTCACTCCTAAAACAAAAAGAATCAGAAAGATGAAGGAAACTACCCCACCATGCAGACTTGGGGTTATCTAGTGTTAGAGGTGCAAATCCTCAATGAAATAAAAAAATCCCTATAAGTACATATATGTGTGTGCATAAATGTTGTCACACTTCTATGATTCGTTCCATTCAAGGTTGCTCAAGAATGAGGCCTCAAATATCGATCCATAGCTCTCTAGTCATGGATGTGTAAAAATGTAAAATGAAGGTCGTCAGATTGACCTAGTTGTGTCTATTGCAAATACACCATGAAACGAAAGATTCAAATGCATGAAAATGAAATCTAATCTATATGATAACAATGCATCAAAGAAAAATTAGTCTAAATGATAACAATGCATATTAGTCTATGAAAGGAAATATGAATGCAAATCTAATCTATGGAAATAAACATGATTCTAATCTATATGAGGAGCCACGAATGCAAGAAAGAATGAGACAAGAAGAGAGAAGTTGCAATATCCAAGCTCAAATGCTCAAATCCTCCTCCAAAATTGCTCTCCAAACCTGCAACATAATAATACTATGAAAACCTAATATCCAAAAATGAGAAGGAGAGGCCTCCTTTTAAAGGAAAGTGAACGATTGAGATTAAGAGGCAAAAATCAAAGGCTATGATTATGAGGCAAAAACCCACCACTTAGAAAGATGTGAGAAAAAAGGGATTTTTATTTAATTTTTATTTAATTTATTTCTTTTTTCATCAATTAAAGTGCTTTAAGTGGGGATTTTTATTTATTTAATTAAAAGAGGGGTTTTCTTTCAACTAAATAAATTAGAAGAATTTTATTTAACTAAATGGGGGAAATTGAATTTAATTAAA
>MU227380.1:458716-496190 GCA_018584345.1 Thuja plicata | reverse complement strand
CAAACCTTAGGAAATATTGAAATAATTGAATAATTGAATTAATTATAATTTGATCAAGGAAATTGATTTGAATTGAAAATGTTCCAAAGCATTGATTCAGAAATTTGATAAAATGATAAAATAATAATTCGGGCCCAAAGTCTAGGCGACCATTTTAGGGTGCATACAATATGCAATTCAACTGTGACATATTTTATTTCAAGTATGGTAGACACATAAGAATAAAAGAAACTCATTAAAATTAACAAAATAAAATGCCCACACTTTTCACAGATATTTGAAACCTGAAAGTTGTAAGCTATCATATACTATAGTCCCCACATAATGCTTAAAAATAATCATGATCCTAAAAATAATATAATTATTTTGAGCATAACTAATTTGAAGCATTAGAGATATATTGCGATCATGTGCCATTAAATCTATGATCATTCATTGAAGTTTCTTAGAAGGATAACTTGGTATCCTATCTTGATCATTTTTTTCATATGTAATGAATATAATTTTTTTTCAGTTCCTAAATATTATCAACAAATCTTGGTGGTCATCTTAAACTAATGGGAATATGAATCCTTGTTGCATAGGTTGTGACCACCAAGATTCCCATTAGTTTAAGATGACCACCAAGATTCTAAATCCTGGTATCATGAATGTTGTGACCTCCTTAATCTAAATTTGAACTAACACCTAAGTTTCCAGATTAAGTAGGTCACAACATTCATGAGACCATCACTCTTTGAGTTATCCTCATAAACAATTCACTGCTTTATTTGTACTTTCACATTTTGCAAGCATGATAGCAGAGTGTTGATGTAGACTATGGAATTTATCATTCCAACTGCCAACCAAATATACTTGAAAAAGCTTCTAAACATTTTCAACATATCTGTTTTGTGCAAATATGGAAATTATTTCAAGCCATGAGACCACCAATTCTAAAACAACAACCATGTGTTGTCATTACTTCAGCACAAACCCATTTTGTGCATAGTTAGCAATCACTAGCATTCAGGAGACCAATTTTTTGGGGCTACCATCCTTTCAACAGTCTATTTTTCCTTCTATTTTTGCCCATGAACTTCATTTAAACTCCCATAGATGATTCTCATCCACAAAACCCTCAATTTAGTGTTGATACGGAAAATGCATGTAAAGGCCTTTGAATTTGTCTTTACATCTGCCAAAGGCATTCCTTGCTAGTTATGCTTTGATGGATGTTTTTGGGAATATCATTGGTAGCAGATGTGGGAGATGGAGTTTTTAGAAGCTATGGAACATTAAAAGGAAAAGGGTCAGTGTTTCATGAATGAGAAAAATCAAGATTATTTTACAAATTGTCATTGTAAGTCTATATGTGAAAAAATCTAGCGCTTCCACCTCTCTCTAAACTTACTCTCAATGAGATGATTCTGGGAGTTTTTGGCAGTGGTAATAAGGTGTCCCTGAAATAATAGAATCACTTGCAAATTCTGATTAGAGTACTTGCATGAGCTTTTGCACTAAAGAGGAGAATGAAACATTTATTTGCAAGCTGGACTACAATAGAAATTATTGGCAGTACCAAGAACAATGCATGCAAAGTTGAAGTTGTAATTGAATTGTGAGGTCCTGGAGTAGCAACCCCCATTATCAACTCATTGTTCAAATATTAAATTTTCCAAGTAAATGTCGATGAACAATATATTTAATGGATGCTTCCTGAGTTATTCTTCAATTAATATTCTTGAGTTATTCTTCAATTATTATTCTTGAGTTATTCTTTAGAAATTATTCTTGAGTTATTCCTGAGAATTGAAAGGGTGGCATTAATTGTTTGGGAAGTCTTTTGAACCATTTGAAGCACATAAAGAAGGCCTTCATAGTCTTCACACATACCTTCTCCCTTTGTTGCATCTGGGTCTCGGGCCTACAAGGCGCCCTGTTACATTGCTGGAGTCATATTTCAGATTAAGGTTGTAATTTATGGGCATAGATTCTTGTTAGTGCTGACAATAAAAATATTCATTTCAACTATAGTCAAGAAAAGATGTTGATTTTGAATTAGTTTCTGTAACTCCACTATTTATCTAGAGTTTTTGTATTATTTTTTAGCATTCTTTGAGAACGTGTGGTCCAGTGATCAACTATAGAGGAAGGAGACTACTGGATTGAGAAACCATTTCCTCTCCCATTGTTGTTCTGTACATTCTGAGAAACTATGAGATTGATTCCAGAACTCTACAATTTATTGGCTCTGGGAAAAAATATTAGCAGTTTTAATTTAGTTACAAACCTCTATTTTTTGGTTCATTTAGCTATGAGAGAGTTATCTACTTGAATGTGTATGTGCTACTGCAAACACTAGTAAAAAATTAGAGAACCAGTTCACATAACAATTCAAAGACAAAGCTATTTGACTAAATGTCTGTCTATGGAAACACATTAAAGTGTGAAGGAGAGTAAAAATGAGAAGCAAATTGGGGTGCTTATTACAATAGAAAACTGAGCGATAAAGATAGTGGGACAGGAGATATTTAATTTATATGATTATTATTGCTTAATTTGAGTGTTCCAACTTAATTTCTTTTTCATGGTTTGTTACAGCTCCTTAATTCCCAAGATCACATACACATACAAAATGAGCAAGAGAATACACAAAATTCAAGACTACATCCTATTGAAATCTTGGCAGGAGGACCAATTGCCAGACAGGGAGGTCTAGGTGAAAGTTTTTCCAAATGTAAAGAACTATAAGAAGCATATCTCTAACTAAAACCGAATGCTAAACTATCCCAATGAACAAACACATGTTCAATGTATCAAATAAATACATAATTGTATCAAATAAACACAGAATTATATCAAAATATTTTGCATCCTAACTAGAGTCCTCCAAACTTCTATGTAATGTATGCGACTCTCTCCCCTTCATCCATTCTCAAGAACCCTCTGGATCTAGAAGGATCACTCAAAAAATGCTCATATGCATCAAGCATAGTACCTTGGGTAATATCAAGGATGGATTTAGTGCATTATACACATTATCTTCATCAGTTTGCAAAGCAGAGTTTTCTATTTTTAGAGGCTCTCTAAGTCCTACACCCAACTCTCTGATCACTTTTCAAATTGCATCCATGGATCCTACCATGCTTTCCTTCTTCCTCTTTGGCCTCCTTGCCGGTGATGTGGAAAGGTTCTCTCTACCACTTGCACCTGATTGGTTTGATGTAGGTGTATCGATACCATCATCAGCCAAATCAGCAGCATACTAAAAAGATGGACTATCGATACCATGATAAGTGTCATCTTACTCATCATTGAGATCTATGGCCTCATCCATAAGGTTCCCTTCTTCTGTCTCTTGAGTTGTTTCATCTGTGGTGCCCTTAGCTATATCATTACCCACAATGAAGGCTAATTCATTGTAGTATTGAAACGGCTGCCTCTTATACACTCGGGCATTTTTAAATTCCTTTCTCTGTATGATGACATAACAATTGAATTCATTATTTGTATTTCATTAGTAAATATATATTCAACTTAAAAGAAGAGATTTTAAGACCATGTTACCTTCAATAACTCATCCTAAACACTATCATCGGCATCCATAGATTGAGTACTCTCATTCCACACAAAACCGCTTGTATTCTTCAAGTCTTTTATTATTCTATACCCTTGCTTCCAATTTTTCAACTTGTTCTTGAAGTTATCCTTGGATAAGTTCATTTTCAACTCTGCATTGAACCTCCTTTCAATGGCGGTCCAAGCTTCTTTTTTGAAACCCCCTTCAACCTTTTTTCCAAGTTGCACTTGCTCCTGGAGCAAGTCTAAAAACTTGTATTCCATTTGTTTGGTCCACAAAACCTTCTTACAAGAAGAAGAAGAAGATCAATGACTGACTTGAATGTCAAAATCCATGCTCATCAATAGATCTGTGTATGACATACCTGAGTCACACACACAAGCTAATAATGATGTCAATTGTAACATATCACAATGACACTAGATATGTCATAGCGACACTAAAGATAACATGACAACGCTAAATGTTTCATAACAACATTAAATATAACATGAAAACATTAAATATAACACAACAACATTAAATATAACAACATTACATATAACATGACAACATTAAATATAACAACATTGAATATAACATGACAACATTAAATATGTCATAACACCATTAAATATAACATGACAACATTAAATATAACAACATTGAATATAACATGACAACATTAAATATGTCATTAACCTGCTGTTAATGTGCCTCCAGTCCCCTGTTCTATGGGCTAGCACCCTCTTGCTGCTTTAATCTATCAAAAACATGACAACATTAGATATAACAACATTGAATATAACACAAGAGCAAGTTAAATATGTCATAACAATAGTTAATATAACCTGACATGACTGAATATATGATAATAACAGTAATATAAAATAGACTACTCAATTATTCAGTAGATATATCAATTTGTTAAAATTATGAAATCTGACATTAAAGTTTAAACACTATCATAGTAGTTATTCAAATGACTAAGATCGAGATCTCTAGTCTGCCCACATCCTTCTTTCTATTTCATCTCAAAATTTCCCCCAATCATCTCTCTCACGCTGGCTCATCCCATATGTCTCCAGCATTGGGACATCTATCCGATCACGACCATCTTCCTCTTCAATTTCTACCTTGGATGGAAGGTCGTACTCTATCGTGATGAAGTTGTGTAATATGCAACATGCCAAAATGATCTTTGTTTGTGTCATGATTTAATATGATGTTGCATGCTTCAGGATAGGAAAATGTTGCTTCAAAATCCCAAATATATGCTCTATTGCATTCTTGAGTGAGGAGTGTCGATGGCTAAACAACTCTTGTGGTGTATTTATTGGGTTTTCTCTTGAAAACTCCTTTAGGTGGTAATGTGTGCACTGATAAGGCGTGATAAATCCTGGTACATTTGGATATCCAGCGTCCACCAAATAATATTTTCCTATATAAAATAAAGTATATTGTCATAACGTTGTGTTATTTTTCATATGCTCTAATATAGAATCATACTTACATACCTAGGGGAACTACCAGTGGATCCAATCTCGAGAGAGCCGAAGCTAGAAGATGACTTTCTGTAGTAGACCCTTCCCAACCAGCAAGGATGTATTGAAATTTATAATCAAATGAACACACTCCAATAACATTTTGTGACAAGTTGCCTTTTCTATCGTGATATTTAGCTTGTATGTTGACATCGACAATGACTAGTATATGGGATCCATCAATTGCTCACACACAATCCTGTGGTTAGAAAATTCATTATGTTAATGAACATGCGATAGAAGGATAACAACTCAATCAAACAAAATTGAACCACTAGGAGACATACCTTGAAGTATGGATCAAAGCGGTTCTTCCCACTGATTTTTGGAGGAGTGTTTAGACTAGGGGGTATAAAATAATATGCATGGAGCGCTAAGATATACCTCAAGACCTTGTGGAAGTAACAACTTACTGTCTCTCTGGAGTGCCCAAAGTTATGGGCAATCTTACGATTCCTCAAATTGTGGCCAAGAGTGTGGAGGAACATGACTAATTGTTCTTCTAACGTGAGGTTTTCTGTATCTTTGATGCTTCCTTTTTGCCTTAAAATATTGGCTAGATGAAACAAGGCTTGTCTACTCATGCGTATTTGGTCAAAGAAATCTGTCTCATTGAAGTCGATAATACACTTATAAAAATAAATTGCATCTCTTTTGTGCTTAGACTTTTCTCCACTATCTTTTTTTTGCATATACTGCTATGGTTGTGGCAAGGGTGGAAAGAACAACTAGAACAATAAGAATGACTCTTCTCCTCCTGATAATCTCTCCTTGAATTGGTATATCACCGATAAGATCCATCAATTACCTAAACATACCAACAAACCAATCACCATACAAAATATGACATGAACATAATGGAAATCCATAAGAAGACACCCAACTATAATGACACCAAGAAATATTACACCAAAGCTTTCAAGTCTATGGTCTTGACAACAATCATACAATCTAAAATTTGAAGTTTATTCACCTATACCTTTGAATTTCATTCCTTATGGTGATATTCACTTCCTTCTTAAGGCTATTTAAATAAATTTGTTTGTAAGAAATCTTTTAAACATAATTTGAGAAAATTGTGGCTTAAAGAGGATTGGAATAAAAAAATTTCCATGCTGCAACTAAGGCAAGAAGATACTAAGATAATATTTTAGATAATGTATCCTCAAGGCATTCATTTGGAAGTTATAGTATTTTAGATAATAAATACTCAAGGCATTCAAGTGGAAGTTGTTGGATACTTTTTAGAAGCTTCGTCCAAATGATGAACAAGAGAATATTAAAAAATGGTTGGGAAGCAACAAACCTCATCCTACCACGATAGCTCATGGCCTGGTGCTTGGAATAGTTTTAATTTTCAAAGTTATAGTATATTGATCCATGTTAATATTTTGTTTTTACCTTCCTCCCATGGCTTGGGCATCTTGTCTAGATTGATGCCTTACTCTAGTTCTTACAATTTTTATAACCCAGTAGGTAGTTAAGCTTTTTTATATGAGAAACGTATATACCAGAATTACTATACTCCACCAAATGACCATACGAATTGAGTATGAGAAGATATCTCCGCTCCCATGAAAATATGAAAGTCTCTATCCCTGCCTCGCATCAAATAACCAATTTTCCCCCATCAAATTAACAGAGAATTCATTCTGTGACTCTAATATCTATCAGGGAACCAAAATCATGCCAATATCAGGGGATAGCCCTACAATCTTAATCTACAAAGTACAAAAGAACTGATTATTCAAGGGTCAATGAAATTAACTACACTCCTCACCAAATTTCTTGGACATTCTATTAAATGTGTCTTCTCACACATTTGGATTACAACTTGATGCCTTGCAAACATTTTACTATGTACATCAGACATGCTTCATTAAATATATGCCCAAATTTTGTTTACATCTTTTTAAACATTGTGTGATACACTTTTTGGACCAACCACAGATCAAAACACCTTGATCACATATGGTTGAGGATCCTATGCTCTTAATCATTCCAAATCTGAACACTCTTTATTTCTTAAAAACTCCTAAATGCCTTCAGTCGTATGAAAGTGTCAACTAAAAATTCATTTAGCACTCCTTTTTACAATCTCGGCTAAAAACTTGAAAGAACCTTAATTATTGTTAGCTATATGAATATGGATTAATCACCATTTAAAATTTTCTGCCTCTTTCACTAATAAATGTTAGTAATTTATACTTGTTCCTTATGAATCACATGGAATGGAAGCACAAGGATATCAGAAAGCCATTTTATATAATAGAAACAAATTAATATAAGTGCACTAGTCTTCTAGTCAACAATAGAAAATGACATTGGAGTGAGATTGGCATTCACTAGAGCAGAATAAGCAAGTACATACAACAATGGAAACTATAGTCACATGATCCATTCAGCTCAAGATGGCTTAAAAAACTCTAATCACATAGCAAGGTCCTAATTGACAACACAGATAATTATGAGGAAAAAACAAAGCAATTTATGATGGCTTAACAATTCATGAGAAACTAACACCAAATAAAATGTAATTGCATGTCCCAGAAGGAAGGATGAATCGAAGTTTAAATCACACAATATTAGCATGGAAGTTGACCATTTAAAATTAAAATTGTATCCCAACATACTTTTATCAGCCACAACTATGCCAAAATCAGCATACTATTTTTAGTGGAAGATCGTATTATAGTTTTTCCACCTCTGATTGGCATTGCAGGTGGCTATCAAATGCATTCCCACATACCAATAACATTCCCACATACCAATAGCATAGAACACACTTATCAAAGTACATGGTAGAGATTGTTAGGAAGATGTAAGATAGGTGTTCTACATGTGAATGGTATGTGGGATAAAATAATGTACACAGTTGTCCAGTGTAGTGTGAAGTGTATAAATCGAGTGAGGGAATCATACATTAGATTTTTGTCTTCATTTAAATGATAAAATCCCTTTGGTTTTTGAGGTAACAGTAAGTAAGTCCATGATCTATCTTCCCATCTGGGGGACCAAAAGCCATATTTTCCTAGTTATTTTGAAATGATATTCTGGTAGTAATACAAGACCTTTACAAATTGGGAATCATACATCTGGAAGCCTTTTATGGTAAGATCTAAGTTCCAACTGTAGCCGTTTGTTAATTGCAGGGATAGTATAAGACTATAGAGAATAAAGGAGTCAAATCTGGTTTGATCCATCTGCAGATTTCTATAACTACTCAATTCTCTGGAACCAAAACCAAATATAGTGTATGAAATCTCACCTTATAGAAATCTAAATAGCACAATTGGTCATTGATTTGTCTGCCTATCTATTTTGATGTTTCAAACTTTCTATATATAAGATAATTCCAAGGGTTATTCAGGCTAAAGTAGTCTGTAAAGTCTACAGTGTTCATGTTTATGTAAGACAATATCTAAATTTTGTTCAACTTTAGTTGAACAATGGCCTTCTCATAGGAAGTCAATTATAGTGCAAACATTTGTGTCTAATATTTTAACCTGATTTGTACACAAGTTTTTTGTGGATTCGATCCCCATTAGGATTTTCAAAAATAATGAAGCAGTGGGTGTCCCATATCTGAAGAATCAACCCATGAAATTTTTTATAGTGGAACACTTGTCCAAATCTAAACATTTATGGTTATATAGTCAACACATGAAACTGCCTTGCCCTCTCTTATGACATTGAGAGATTGGATTAATCATTGTTTGTAGAATTTTATCAATGTCAGTTTGTTCTAGAGCAATTAGAAAATGGTTGTAGAGAATTGTGTAGGCCTTGGATGTCAGGATTTTACTTATGGGTAAATTAGAAGACAAAAAACCAACTTATAATTCTAAAAATAGGATGCAATGGGAAAGGTTATGTGCATAAAGGTTAAATTTAGGATTCTAACCACTGAATTCTTCAAAAGAATCATGATAAATCTTGGACATAGCACAAAATATGAAATTTGAACATACTATAAAGTATTATATACAAGTGATTGTCTAAATCTCCAACATTTGACACCCTCGGTAAAGGAGATGGTTCAGACATAAATATGGTCAACAACAGAGTATGCCTTTCAATAACAAAATGAGGTTAGAGGAAATAAACCCTCGTAGTTAGATGCTGAAAAGGTTTCAGAGTCAATGAGAAATAACATTTTGATTAAGTGGTCACTCATGCTATCGACTGCAGAAAAGAGCTGCGTACTGAGGTCATGGAGGAGGAAACATAGCAGGGAATGAGACTATGAGGGAGAAACAACGATAAGGTCTATGTAGGGCATGTCATAAACAAAATATTTGGAGGCATTAAACAATCTGGTTGTCATGAGATGACAAAAGGGAGCTATTGAAACTTCAATTTTTGAAATGCTACATCGAACTCTAGTGTAGGTTGCTCCCTAGTTTTCGAAGGTGAATCTTCATATTGGAAAAATTGATAAAATAGATATCCCTCGTTTGAGAAATTCAAGTTAAAATGTAGTCCCTTTAAATGGGAAAATCTACAATAGCACAAGGATTGAAAACATGGGTTAAAAGGTTGAATGGAAGGGTATCTGATCGATTATATTGCCATTTTAAATGTTGGATTCTTGATTATATTTTTTGAAGAAGAAAGGCTAACAAAAATAATCAGTTATTTTATAAGACAAAATAGAAAATATAAAGTAAAATAGAAATAGATGCCAATTAGATTTAATATGAACAACTGGCCAGGTAAAATTTATATATTGCAATGTAATTTATTATCTTGAAATCCCCTAACCTATTTGATATGATCAACATTACTAAAAAAATTCATTTTCATTTCACTTCAAATTTAAAAGAAAATAGATTTTCAAAGCGTAAGCCCATTGAAAATTCATAAGATACCCAAATGAGAGAAATCCCCATATTGAAACTTAAATATCTTCCTTTTTTAATTCTGATTTTTTTCCTAAACCCTATGTTAAATGTGATTCTTGCTTTCTGTGGATTCTATTCAAATATAATTTATTTGGAGAAAATGTGATTAACCAGAAGACTATAGTATCGTGTACAATATTTAGACTAGATAATAGCTTACCTATCTAAATTATGAGCAAGCAGAGTAGCGTAAGTTGCACATCCATCAAGGCATGCCAGCAAACCACAACAAGCAAATAAAATAGAAAGAAAACAAACCCACAAAGATCACACAATACACAGGAAGGGCCATACCTATTGCGAATCCCTTTTTAATTGTTGCAACTCCCTCTGCATGCACCCAAAATTTGGAATTATGCCCTAAAACCTCATCTTCATGACAGACATATCATCTTCTCACAGACCTGACAACATCTTCAAAATAGCCTTTAAAAAGTATTATTGGAATTTTAAATTACAATTCCACTTATTTAGGTCGAAGATGATATTCCCATTTTGGGGGAAAAATGAGAATTTTGGAATACCAATTCTCTTTTTTTCCATGGACCCAAACATGGAATTTGGCATTATCCAGAATTAGATAATGCCAAATCCAGTCCAATTCCTACTGCATATATCAACTAGAGATATTATCTCCCAATCTTTATAATCTAAAGAACGAGGTTGGAGGATCGATAGAATTCTCAATATGAAATGAATACAATTATTTTGTTATTTACTAAATTCTATAGATTCTTCAAGTCTCATCGTCTGCCTTAAACGAAGACAAGGTTATGCCTTGGTTGTTGATTTATAGAATTTTTAGTTTAAGGAAACTTAGGATAGAATTTCTTGCATGGCTGATAAAGACTGAAGATAAGACTTCAAATTATAACCATAGGCTTGGATAAACAGAGTATAAACACTTCCTCTTCTCGTTAATATTATTTCATTAAATATTTGATTCATCATTAACAAGATTCAAAGATGTGTTAGAGTATGTATTAAATAATGAAAAAGGATAAGTATAAGATTAAATACCTTATTTTGATATCATCTTAGAATTTTTTTTATGAGTTTTATTTAATTTATGAACAATCTCCTCAACAATATAGTGATACTTAGACCCTTTTTGAACATGGGTACTTTGAATAATTAAGAAATGAAAGGTTAGGCTCCATCAGCCTAATAATTGGAAGAATCTTTCCCTTTTTCCTTTTTTTCGTGTGCTAGAGATAAGATATAAATAGCTTTATCTGATTTCATAATAAGGAGATTGGAAAAAGTATATCAATTCATGATAACTATTCTTGTAAGCTAAATCTTATACAAGACTTAAACTAAGGACATAGTTTGGAGGGGAAAATTACATTATATTCATAGATCTAGTTTTGACTACTATATTGGATATTCAAATAATTGCATATTGACTAACACATACCAGTAAATGGTGATACATTATGATTCATAGGGAATTATAAGCAATTATTGATCTTAAAATAATCTTAATGCATTATTTTTAATCAAATAGACGAACATTATCTTTATAATAAACCAACTGTCACTTACTTGGATAAAGGGTATCATGATGTCATGAATTTATTATGTTTTTCCTTGATATTTAGAATGCTTGTAATTGAGTTTTATCTGAAAAACTTGTTTGTAGATAAGTGTAAAGGATAAAAAGTAGATGATAATGATACACTGATTTATTGTAAAAAAATGTTTGAGAACCACTTAATATAATGATTATGGAAGGAGTGATGGGATTATGGATCTGATTTATGATCTTTTTTCACTTAGAAAGACATCACCTATGCATTTGTATAAGTTTATTTTAATTGCCTTAACATAAAATGGTGATACATAAAATAATGCTTTTGTAGACATATGACTATGCCTAAAATATTGCAAATATTATGTTCTTGTATAATATGGTTAAATTGCATGTAGAAAGTATATCTTGCATGTTGAGAAGTGTCATGCCCCGCAAGGGAACTGGGAAAGAGAACAAAGATTCTCTTTATAAAAGAAAACCTAAATAATGATTTATGAAAATTTTTGAATTTGAAAAGAATTACATGAACAAAACATAGTTTAACTTAGATTCCTCCAAGGTTCCCTTCTTAATAAATGCACAATTTATGTAAGTTCATTTAGTGTACTAGAAACTTGATTTACTTCTTAAGCAAACTACATCTCAACATTCGTAGATTCTTTACAAAGAAATACAAAGTACTTTCATTTCAATTTGCCATTTAAATCATTTTTTATTCCTAAGTATCCTTTATGAATGAGATAACTTTTAAAGAAAACAGAATCATCTAAATCATTTGATACATTACAAATATTACATTTTCTTTTCAATAGCTATTTTCTTAATCAACAATAATGAGAAACATACTACTTTACTAGGAATGTTGCAAAATCCTTTTCTTTTCCAACATCATATACATAAAGTTCATGCTTTCCCTTTTCTTTTTCCCTAAGTCTACCCATTCCAAATACATCATTTTGAAGTACATTTATGATTACATTACAGTCATCTCCTCTTGGGAGGTAACAATAATTTTACATCATGAAAGATAAAGTCTTCATTCTTCAAAACTGGAACATTAAGAAACCATGAATCCTCAAGCACCGCATCCACAAAAGATACCTTGATAAAAATATTTACCACCCAACCACATGGATACCAAAAGGCCCACTCCCCCGTGCTAGGAGATAAACACCAAGGCCCACACAGAAGAGATAGCTAGGACATACCTAGGGCTGGGTAACCTTTCCCAAATAGAAAATGAAAGAAGATCAAAGTATAAAATCTTTTCCCAAAGGTTCTAAGGCTTGGTATAAACTATAAGTAACAACCTAAGTGAGTTTCATCATATAGCCCTCACCCATTGGGTTTTCCTGGTACTAGCCACTCCGGGCCCCGACCCTGAAGTAGGCACATGCAGAATAGAATGCCTTTCATACAGACAAGCACCATTCAATTGTACCTACACATAGGTACCTTCTCCCACTCCCATCCATAGCCTTTACTAGCGCTAATAGCATGGGTGAGGCATACATTAATTAAGTTTAATTAAATTTTCACTTAATAAATAACTCTTCAGTCGGTTATCCTGGTTCTAGCCACTTAGGGCCTCGACCCCGCACTGAGAGCCACTCACTTAGTGTTCTTAGGTTTTCTACCCTTAACCAACACATCAAAAATACATCATACATGTAGTAAAACCACTTCATAAACACATTTGAGAACTGTATCAAAGAATAGAAAATAATAAGGTAGTTTAGGGATGTTTTAGGAAAATTAGGAACGTTTAGGGAGGTCTAAAATGGTCCTAATCCTCCTAGACAATCCTAAACCCTAATCCTGCTTCCTACACACATCCTAATCTTATTAAAGCATCTAAATTCACCATATAACCTCCACCAAACACGTAAGGAACATATTTAAAGTTACAAAAAATTTCACATGCCAAAACACAATGCTCTAGAAAATCTTACCTGCCTGAAATTTAACTAAGTCTGATTTTTTTTTTTAAAATCTAAAATCTAGAAGTTGCATCTTAACTCCTAAGAAGCTGAAATCTATTTCAACTAGCCTAAAAGGTACCTAATTTCTTTATACAAGTATAACTTAGAACATAAGAAAACTTATACTTAAACATGTTAGACTTGTATAATCGGATGGCATAATATAATAATAGAGTAACGGCTGACAGAATAGCAACGTATATTTCTATACACGGCTGACAGACTATAATGATATAGCAATGGCTGATAGACTACAATGATAAAGCAATGACTGACAGAATTACAATGATATAGCAACAGCTGACAGAATTACAATAAGGTATAAACGACTGATGTTGTATTAATACTAACTCAGGATTAAATAAACAATGACAGATAACAAATGGCAGGTTACAAATGACAGATTACAAATTACAGATTAGAAATGATAGATTGCAAACCCTAATCCAAATGCGAGAGATCAAAATCTGATTATAAAGGTAGATGAAATCAAAATGCTATGGATTCTCCAGATTCTTACAAATGCAAGTAGTATTCATATTCATAATGCATAGGAAGTAATCTGTATTTTATATATATGATCATATTCTCTTTTACAAAAATAAATACACAATGATATATGAAACATAAACATTCTGAAGCCTATATAAGCAACAAGCATATAGAGAAACATCCAGTGATACTTTCATCATTTCATAATACATAGGAGAGTTAACTCTCAGGATGAATTCCAACCTGGAGTCCTGCATGGATTCGGTTGTTGAAGAAGAATCCAATCCTCTCAAACTTTTCTAGCACTACTTCAATCCTTCTGGATGGAATCTCTAGCCTCTACCCGTAACCACCAAATGCCAAACTCATAAAATATTGAATTCTCTCCTCACAAATATAATTTTCCTACAAGCATAATACTAATCTTGTTATCCTTTCTTTCCGAATGAACTCCTATCCAACACCCTTTCACACGGGAAATCTTTCTTGTATTTAGATTGGAGAAGGTGGTTGCATGGGTAATCCAACCGATGCAACCATCCCAACTATCCATCCGTTAATAATTAGGCTTAAAGAATATTATTAAAGCCTTTTCGGGAAGAGATATAATTATATTTACCTACTACCATAATCTGATTTATGTTTCTTTCATTTAAGGAAGGTAATAGTAATTATTATTTACAACACATTTACCATATCATTAACTTATTTGACTGTTATTAATATAATGCAATAATTACTTACTCACCAACAATTATATAAATATATGTATGCATATGCATATGTGTGCACCCATATGCCTATGTGTACATATATTATTATTATTATTATAAATATTATTGCAAACATAATATTATTATTATAAAACATATTATTTATTGATACACTATTCCCTATTCTTTACAAAATACAATAGCGATATATATAAGGTGAAACATATCACTATTATTAGAACATTTATTATTAATATTGTCATAGACATCTTTTATTTTGAATATTATAAAACATTATTAATACCATAATTTCTTTATTATTATTGATATTAAAGTCACATGATTTAATCACATACTAACTCATTCCTAACAAGATATGCTAGTACATAAGTATCTACTAATAAAGATAAATTACTAAATCATACAATAATTCACATCAATAATCTACTAACAAAATTGAACATACCATGAAGACAATTAGAGCTACCATACTCAAAACCTCATTCGCAAAGAATGCAAAAGACAAGAAACCAACTACAAGACCCACAAAACCAACAAACAGAGGACACATAAATACATCATCCACACAACGGATTGACTCAGGAACTCCCCACCTAAGGTAAAAGGATCAGAGGCAGAGTTCCTTCATGTGGAATCTGGTGATATCTCTGTAACAACAAAAATGATCAAGGATTTTGAGGGATCGCTCAAACCTGTGAAGCCAGGTGGAGACGATACCCGATACTTGCACTCCTACATCACCAAGAAGGGATACATGGATACATATGGATATACATACAAATCAAATATATGCAAGAAGATGACCAGGATCGATACATCCTATGGACCTATCTAATTGAGTAACTACGACTTCGTCCTGAGTCATGAAAACACATCAGACACATATTCATGAAACATAAAACATCATGATAGTTTTTAGACTCAAATCCTTGGGTTATATCCATAAAACATATAAAAATAGATGGTTTTCTAATCTCATAAATATATAAATGATAACCATAAATGAGCATATCAATCATCTGATAAACATATCATCATGCACAAAACATAAATGTAAATGTATAGTTCTAACTATCATAATAGAATGTCCAAATCAAAAAGTCCAAGTATCACCATAGGAGAGGGTATTAAAGAAGTAGTTTGATGTTTTTCTTATTGATCTATGCATGAATGTTGTTTTTTTATTTCTCTATGCTTAAGATAGGTTCATGTCATGCTTAAAATATGATTTCTAGATGGAAATGAGACCTTGTATTCATGGTCAAGAAAGGATTGTTTCTTATATTTTCATATTTAAGATATATGCATCCAGTGTGCCATGATCTATTGTCATATTACTATTACAATGGGGATATATCATGCTACAAATTTTATTACTCATGTCTGTTGAACACTTGGTTAGTCTTCCTTGAGCTGGGTTGGGTAATCTTTCATGCCATGAAGATTTAGGGGAAGTGTAATTTCTTTGTGGTAGGGTGGAAATGAACTCTAACAATATTTTTTCCCTCAATTATGTGTTTGTGTAAAATGGGTATCTAGAGTTCCTTTCAGGAGGGTCTTCTCGTTTGGTACATTATGATTCATTGTAATCAACTCAGTGGTCTAATATAATGATATTTGCATATTTATGTGATTCCAAAAATTTGTTTGACCTATTTCTTAAATTGATATATACTAAAGTATTTGGTGACACAATCGAAAGTATCTTATAAGTTGTTAACTATTGTATTCAAAATGTTGGTCAAAATTGGTAGCTATATATTATTTACTTAATTTAAAAGCATATTTATTATTGATTTACGACTTTGTGACTATTTAAAAAATTAAGTCCTTTATGGCATATTAGTCCTTACATGTCTATGTAGATAAAATATTCATATTTAATAAGTAATGAAATGAGCATTTACAGCATGTTGATTGATATGTTCTCTCAACTTTACATCAAAGGAAACTCTTTGCCAACAAATAGAAGTTCTCATTTGGTTTGGAAAGCATTAACTAGATAGAATTACTCATTTGGTTTGGAAAGCATTAACTAGATAGAATTACTCATTTGGTTTGGAAATAATTAACTATTTGGTCCATATATTGTGGATAACATGAGTGCTCATGTTGTTCCTGCAAAGATACAATTCATCAAAGATTGCCCTTCCCTTAAAAATATCACATACATCCATAGCTTCTTGGAATTGGCTATTTTTTATCAAACACTTGTACTTGGATTATCCCACTTCAAATGGATTATACACCAAGTACTTAGAGGAGGGCTAAAAAAATTGTTTGGACAAAGGTATAGTAAAGAGCCTTTTTAGACCTGAAGACAAGGTTATGTCAACATTAGTATTGCTACTTCCAAATTTACAACAAATGCTCAAGATTAAGATGAATACTTTTGTGTGCGCTCTTTAGGTAGTGGTCATGCAAGACAACCATTTGATTAACTATTATAGTGAATTTTTTTTTGATATATTGTGTTAGTATCCTTGGTATGAAAAAGAAATATATGTTTTTTCATAGGCCTTTAAGTAATGAAAGCTTTATATTTTGCGAAAGGAGATTGTTACACATACATATCACAAGCCTTTACAATTTCTTTTGGTATAAGGGAAATTACAAAATGATAGGGGTCACATATGGTCAACCTACTTGCGAGACTTTTATATTAATATCAATTGGGTGAATGGTAACAACCACAAGGTTGTAGATTGGTTGAATAGGCCTCTCATTGTATCAATTATAACTGTGTTAAATTCATATGGACACCAAATAATGAATTGGCCTAGTTTATATTAAACTGATGTTGATATTTATAATCTCTACCTAGACAAATGGAATGTAAGAAAGTCATTAGATTTCATCTATAAGATGGTACTATGTAACATATGGGTCACATATGTGTTCCCAAAAGGGAATGAAGAAATATGATATATGAAGCACATTATACTTGTGTTGCGTGACACTTTGTCCTAGGGAAAAAAATTGTTATTCTTCAAAGGTATTTCTACTAGCCCAAATTACAACATAATATTCATTCAAATATCTGGTCCTATATACATATAAAATTTTAAAGTCTATAAATCCTAAATAGGAATGTAGATGCCCCTTCGTACCCCTAGAAAACCTTCTAAATTAGTTTCAATGGACTTCATTTTTGGTCTTCCTACTATTGGAAATGAGTTGAGTAAGTGAGAGGGGAGGGGTGAATCAGTTACCACAAAAAAATCCAAGTCCCTTAGATGTCTTAAACAAACTTATCACTCTGCTCGATTAATAAAAGATATTCTGTTGTTACTCGGTTAACACAACAATATTAAGATATAAAATGTGTTTAACCTTTAGTGATTAACTGTAGAAACATAAAGCATAAAGAAAATAACATGTACATAGATGACACCAAGATTTACCATGGAAACCCAATTTGGGAAAACCACCAATTGCAACTAGTTACTATTTTTCACTCTTCTGAAGTGAGCCCTAGTAGAAGCCAACCCTGTTAAAGATTACAAAACACATGGTAAGGTGTGACCCTGTTAGAGGATTTAACCACCCTGTTAGCAGTTTCCTTGTTAGAGGTATTCAAACACTTCAATGTAGAAATGTCACCTTGTGAGAGGATTTTGTTAGTAATAACTAAGAGGTGGGGGTGAATCAGTGGCTTCAAAAAACCTTCTTTAAACTTAACCACTGATCAATAAACCTTAGATTATTAAGTCCCTTACAAGATGCATGCCATGAAATACTTATAATAATTAACTCTCTGTCGGTTTTCCTTTTTTGTCCTTATTCTCCTTGATTACCGATAAGCAGATAACTTATTTACCGACACTCAGTAAATGTGCAGAGTATACCGATAAATCCAGAAATGCATATGTGAAATGTAAAATAGTAAATTAAAAAACCATAAACACATAACACATGGATTTTAACATGGAAACCTTGTTAAGGGAAAAAATCACTGGGACCGGTACCCCAAATTTTCACTCTTCTGAAGTGAGCCCTGTTAAGAGCCAACCCTGTTAAAGGTTACAAACACATTGTTAGGTGTGACCTTGTTAGAGGATTTTATACATAGAGGTTATCACTCAGTATTGGGCAACTCAGTTTGCTACCATCCTTGAATCAACCTCTTTCTTAGATTGTCAATAGGTTTTAGGAAAATCTAGTGCTACTTTCATGAATCAACCTTTTTGGCACTCCTTGGGATGTACCTCAATATATAGAAGAATGTTAAGTCCTGCTCTATTAAGAGACTTGATTCTTCAATGGTTAAAGTGAAATACAATGACCTATTTCTAATGCAACTTGAATTGCAAATTATAAGATCTATTTAAGTACATTACCTCTTTGATCAATGTATCAATTCAATTCTTTGTGCTCCACACTTTCTACTTTGTGATGTGCTTCATTGTTCGTTAGTGTCTACAGAATTGTTTAGCTCTCCTTCAGCTTGATTGATCGAGACTGTATGAAGTTATCCTTCATTATTTTCTCTTCAACATCCTCTTTCTATTCACTCCCCCTTTGTGTGATTATTGATTGCGGAAATGAATTAAGCTTGTCTCTTATATAGACATGATATTCATCATTTCTTGATTCTTGATTCTTGGCGTGAAAAATAATCTAGCCAATCTGATTTAAAGCTTAACTCCTAATTTATCTCATAGTTATCTTCTTGCCAATTGTACAAAGCTTCTTTAAATCAATCACTTAACTTTTGTTGAATAAAACAATGAAAACAACCAGTTAAGTCTATCTTTAACTCTTGCCAGCTAGATATTTTTTCATTTTCTGAACTCTTTTTTATATCGGTCAACTCTACAGTTAGTCATTGATGACAACTGCAAGTTCTGTCGGTCTGACTCCAGTCAGCTTCGAGATCTACGTTCGTTGGGCATCATTGGAGTTTACTCGTTGGGTAACTCTATTTTCATCTCGTTGGGTATCCTGTGATTTTGCTTCATCAGGAAACACTATCTTCTACTTGTCGGGTATCACTGTTACTTTGGTTCTTTTCCTTTACTAATGGTGTGCATTCCATTAGTGTTATCTATCACTTTAGTGAATACTTGAATTTTATGCATTGCTGAAAGCATAATCTTGTTCCATTGATTCTCTGAAGTCTTTGGCATTATATACATGGTAGTACAGATGTTATCAAGTTGAGATCAATGACAATAGAAACCATTAACTGATTTAATGCCTTGCATTATCTTCAACTTAACATTATCAAACATTTAATCAGTTACATGTCATCAATCTCTCCCTTTGGCATTGATGGAAACATACTATATTATCACACTATACTATTTATAATACAATATGAAATACAATTCTTGAGATTCATCAAACTACCAAACAGTTTGTTTTGATAACCGATAAAAATGTCTGACCGCTAGTAAGCTTTGTGTTAGCTTAGATTTGATTCTTGCAGCTTTCTTTGTGTTTCTTGTTCTGATGTGTTGCCTCTTTCCTTGTTTCAATATCTCTCTTTTGAGTGTTCTTCTTCTTTGATGTCTCTATCTCTTGTCACCAACTCTCCCTATGGATATAATCTCTCCCTTTTTGAGTAATCTGATAATGGATAATCTTTCTTCTTTTTCCGAAGATTGTGATAATATGGAAACTTTCTCTCCCTTTGACAACAATGCCAAACAAATATCTCACAGATATCTAACATTAATGTCAAGTGGTCTTTTCTCTCCATCCATAATATATTCCTTGAATTTCCCTTATCCATCAGCAATAAAACAATATGTTTGGTGCTTGGTTCTGATATATACCTTTCTGTATATAGATGTAGCTTTGAAGTTCATCTTTTTCTCGCATCAACGTGAATTATATTTTGATATATATAGGCTGATGTAGCCTTTAGTATTTTACTAACTGGTAGACAAGGGTTTGACCCCTAGTCTCTTTCTCAGGTACTCAAATGTATCCTTGGGCAGTGGCTTGGTTAAGATATCAACTAATTATTCTTTTGAATGCACATACTCAAGTATCACCTCTTTCTCTTAAACTTGTTCTCTTAAATAATGATACTTGATTGTAGTGTGTTTAGTCTTGGAATGCATGGCTAGATTCTTGGAAATGTTTATTGCACTGGTGTTATCACAATAGATAATCACCGGTTTTGAGATCTTCATATGCATACCTTCCATCAACTATTTGTTCTATGCAATATTTGAATAGTTTGCAATAGCAGAAACATATTCTGCTTCTAAAGTAGACTGAGAGATGCATCCTTGCTTTTTGCTTATCCATGTGACAAGTCTGTCACCCATAAAGAATGCTCATCCAGTTGTACTCTTTCGGTCATCAAGATTTCCAGCCCAATAAACAATGGTAAACACTTTTAGTTCAAATTTTCCTTCTCTTCTATACCATAAGCCAAATTCCTTAGTATTCTTCAGACATCTTAGAATTCTTTTCACAATAGTCATATGTGATTCCCTGGGGTTAGCAGAAAATCTAGCAACAATTCCTTGTGCATGTGGAATATTTGGTCTAGTGTGTACAACATACATGAGTTTTCCAATCGTTGATCTGTACAAAGTTTGATTTACCTCTATTGTCTTGTCTTCCTTTGTTAACTTACATCCAGTAGCCATCGGTGTTTCAAGTGGTCTGGAATCTTCCATCTTGAATATTTTTAGGACCTCTTTGATGTATTTGGACTGAGTAATGAAAATACCTTTACTTTGTTGAATGATTTGCGGACCAAGAAAGAACTTGATCTCTCCAAACATAGACATCTCAAATTATTTTCTCATCACATCAGAAAATGATTTGTATAGAATATCATTTCCTCCAAATATGATGTCATCAACAAATATTTCAGCAATCAAAGTGTTAGCACCAGTATCTTCTTTCAAATAAAGATTACTATTTTTGCTAGTCCTTATGAATCCAATACTTATTAGATAGGAATGAAGTCATTCATACTAGGCTCTAGGAGCTCATTTTAATCCATACAAGGCTTTGTAAAGTCTACATACCATGTTCCTCTTGTCCGGATCTACAAACCCTTCTGGTTGCTCAATGTATACCTCTTCTTCAAGTACTCCATTTAGGAATGCTGACTTGACATCCATTTAATATACTTTGAATCCTTTGTATGCAGCATAAGCAAGTAGTATTCTTTCTCCTTCTAACCTACCAACGGGTGCAAATGTCTCTCCATAGTCTATACCTTCCTCTTGTGCATACCCCTTGCATACTAGTCTTGTTTTGTTTCTTGTGACTTCTCCATTCTCGTTCAGCTTATTCCTGAATATCCATTTTGTATCGATGACATTCTTGTCACCTCATCTTGGCACAAGTGACCATGTTTTGTTCTTCTCAATATGCTCAATCTCATTAGTCATAGCACTTATCCATTCTTCATTGTCTAGTGCAGTATTGACAGATTTTGGCTCAAACTCACAAATTAAACAATTTGAGTTTAAGGACTTACTTCTTGTTCTTGTACCATCCTTCTTATCTCCTATGATCTAGACCTCTAAATGGTTCCTTCGTACATATCTTGCAAGTATAGGTACATTTATTTTTCTATCAGCTTGATCATTATCCTGATCTTCATTCTGTTCTTCATTACCTTGCACATTATCTTGACTATTATCTTGACCATCAGTAACAACAGTCTGACCGTCGGTTGCAATATTTTGTTGTTCTAGTATTAAGCACTATTGCTCAGGCAAAGTGTTGGGTTCTTCACAATATACAAACTTGTTGTAGTCATCTAGTTCTTTTGTGCTTTCCAGCTCATTCTTTTCTGCAAATTCATCAATCTTTACATTTGCACTTTCAACTATTTTGTTAGAGGCCTTGATAAGACATTTAAAATCTTTAATTTTGGTAGAATACCCTAGAAAAATACCTTGATCTCTTTTGGCGTCAAGCTTTCCATTTCTATCATCCTTGAAGACATAACATTGACTACCAAAGATCTTGAAGTAACTTACATTGGGTGTTTTACCATACCATAGCTCATAAGGTGTCTTCTTTGTGTCCTTCTTCAATTGTACTTTGTTAAGTGCATAAACAACAGTTCTAACAGCTTCCCTCCACAAGATTTGGGTGATTCCTTTCTCTATCATCAAGGTTCTTGCATACTCAACTATTGATATGTTCTTTCTCTCAGCAATCCCATTTTGTTGTGGTGCCCTTGGTGCAGAAACTTGTCTTTTTATACCATGCTCATTACAGAAATTAGTGAATTCATTTGATATAAATTCTCCTCCTCTATCTGATCTCAAACATTTCAAATCCTTACCACTTTGTTTTTCTACCATAGCCTTATACCACTTAAACTTCTTGAATGCTTCAGATTTATCTTTTAGAAACATAACTGTCATCATTCTAGAGTAATAATCAACAAAGAGAATAAAATATCTATCTCCATAATAGCTCTTTGTCCTCATAGGTCCACATTATAAATCACTATGGACTAATTCTAGAATATCATCAGATGTATGGTTTTACTTTTGAAACTAGACTTTGTCATTTTACCTTTTTGACAAGTTTTGCACATGATGTTGTCTAGCATTGTCATCATCGGTAAGCCTCTTACATTTCTTCTTCTTCTTATTTTTATCATGTTTTAAAAATTCACATGACACAATATTTTGTTCCACAACCATATGTCTTCATTTCTAGTCATTAAGAAAGTGGTGTTAGTATCATTCAGATAGAATAAGTTACCTTTAGTCTATTTACCGGTACCAATCAGTTTTCCTGATTCATTGAAGATCTTTGCCTTCTTGTTCTCAAATGCTACTCTGTGACCTAAATTATTTAGTTGAGAAACACTCAATAGATTATAATTAAATCCTTTTACCCAATAAGTATTTTCATACTTAATCAGGTTATTCAACATTATAGTTCCTTTACCTTCAACCGGACAAGGTGTATCATTACCCATTCTTACTTTACCACCATTATAATACTCAAAAGTATTAAACTTTTCTTTGTCACTGGTCATGTAGTGAGTGCAGCCACTATCTATAATCCAGATGTCATTCTTGCTAACCTTAGATATGAGTGGAATTTATACATACCTTTCATCTTCTTCTGAATCATATTTCATAGCTACAAATACCATCTCGATGTCTTCATCAGGTTCTATGTCAGTATCTTCATCTTTGCAAGCAGCTAGGTAGCTAGCCTTCTTGTCATTGTTCTTTTGGTCTCCAGTATCTCTTCTTTCTGATTGTCAGTAACTTCTATAATCTTTGTTATCACCTTTGTCTGATTTATTCTCAAAAATATCTGTCATTACCTTTGTCATCTTTTTTTCTATTAGGACATCTTGCAGCAAAGTGTCTAATCCCCCTACAATTAAAGTATACAAGTGGTAACTTGCCTTTGTATTTACCTTTGCCTATTTGCATTCTTCTTGCCATGAGTGCTTCTATTTCATCTAGATCTTCTTCTTCACTTTCACTTTCACTATCTCTTCTAGATGTGTGTCTCTGACTTGATTTTCTTATTCTCATAGAATACTTAAATGCATACTCTAAGTTTGGTAAGAAACTATTATCAAAGTTATTCATCTCGAATGAAATCAGTCTACCAATCAAACTATCAAGAGTAACTATATTTTTTGCTACTGCTCTCATTTCTTGAATAGTAGAAACTCTAATAGCATATATAGACAGTAAGGTTCTTAAGATTTTACTTACCACTGTCTCCTCTTCAAGTGTACCTCCAACACCTCGTATAACATTGACTACTTATTTTATTCTTGTGTTGTACTGTGTGATGTTTTCTCCTTCTTTCATTCTGAGATCATCAAATTTTCCTCTAAGGCTTTCTACCTTGGCTCTTAGAACATTTGCATCACTGCCATGTACAAGATTTAGTTTGTCCCACATTTTCTTTGCAGTTGTGCAATCTTTGACATCTTCAAATTCAGCATCCAAGAGAGAGGAATAAAGCTCTATGACCATGCAGTTGTGCTCATGCTTCACTCTGAATTGATCTATTGTTAATGCTCCTGTGGGAAATACATATTCAGTATCTAAGTATTGAGTAACATCATTACCAATAACTGATAAGTGGAGTCTTATCCTACTTTGCCATGAAGCAAAGTTGTCTTTGGTCAACTTGGGCACATTTCGTCTATTCATCTTGTGATCCTGACTTAGGTCTTGAAACCTTCCTTCTAAGCACACAAGCTTTGATACCAATTTTTAGTAATAACTGAAAGGGGGGATGAATCAGTGGCTTCAAAAAATCTTATTTAAACTTAACCACTAAT
This sequence comes from Thuja plicata, assembly GCA_018584345.1. Taxonomy (NCBI): domain Eukaryota; kingdom Viridiplantae; phylum Streptophyta; class Pinopsida; order Cupressales; family Cupressaceae; genus Thuja; species Thuja plicata. The sequence continues at coordinate 471,198 of MU227380.1, read as the reverse complement.
TAATAAACCTGAGATTATTAAGTCCCTTACAAGATGCATGCCATGAAATACTTATAATAATTAACTATCTGTCAGTTTTCCTTTTCTGTCCTTATTCTCCTTGATTACCAATAATTAGTAAAACTTATTTATCAACACTCAGTAAATATGCAGAGTATACCAATAAATCCAGAAATGCATATGTGAAATATAAAATAGTAAAGTAATAAACCATAAACACATAACACATGGATTTTAACATGCAAACCCTATTAAGGGAGAAAGCCAATATGACCGGTACCCCAAATTTTCACTCTTCTGAAGTTAGCCCTGTTAAGAACCAACCCTGTTAAAGGTTACAAACACACTGTTAGGTGTGACCTTGTTAGAGAATTTTATACATAGAGGTTGTCACTCAGTATCAGGAAACTAAATTTTCTACCATCCTTGAATCAACCTTCATTTTAGACTCTCAATAGGCTTTAGCCAAATCTAGTGCTACTTTCATGAATCAACCTTTTTGGCACTCCTTGAGATGTACCTCAATATATAGAAGACTGTTAAGTCCTACAATATTAAGAGACTTGATGCTTCAATGGTTAAACTGAAACACAATGACCTATTTCTAATGCAACTTGAATTGCAGATTTTCAGATCTATTTAAGTACATTACCTCTCTGATCAATGGATCAATTCAATTCTTTGTGCTCTACAGTTTCTTCTCTGTGATGTTGTGCTTCATTGTTCGTCAGTATTTGCAGAATTCTTTTGCACTCCTTCAGCTTGATTGATCAGGACTATATGAAGTTATCCTTCATCAGTTTCTCTTTAGTATCCTCTTTCTATTCACTCCCCCTTCGGGTGATTATTGATTGTGGAAATAAATTAAGCTTGTCTCTTATATAGACATGATATTCACCATTTCTTGATTCTTGATTCTTGGCATGAAAAACAATCTAGCCAATCTGATTTAAAGCTTAACTCTTGATTTATCTCATAGTTATCTTCTTGCGAACTGTACAAATCTTCTTTAAATCAATCACTTAACTTTGGTTGAATAAAATAATGAAAATAACCAGTTAAGTCTATCTTTAGCTCTTGCCAGCTAGATATTTTGTTGTTTTCTGAACTCTTTTCTCTGTCGGTCAACTCTACAGTTAGTTGTTAGTGACAACTGCCAATTCCATCGGTGTGACTCCAATCAGCTTTGGGATCTCCGTACGTCGAGCATCATTGGATTTTACTCATCGGGTAACTCTATTTTTAGATCATCGGGCATCCTGTGATTTTGCTTTGTCAGGCAACACTATCTTCTGCTCGTCTGGTATCACAGTGACTTTGGTTGTTTTCCTTTACTGATGGTGTGCACTCCGTCGGTGTTATCTGTCACTTTAGTGAATACTTGACTTTTATGCATTGTTAAAAGAATAATCTTTGCTCCATTGATTCTCTAAAGTCTTTGGCATTATATACATGACCGTACAGATGTTATCAAGTTGACATCAATGACAATACAAACCATTTATTGATTTAATTCCTTGCATTATCTTCAACTTAACATTATCAAACATTTAATCAGTTACATGTCATCATATTTATAAAAGACTGCTAAGTCTACTTTGTCAAGAGATTTAGATCACTGCTACAATTGTTAGAGAGTAACAATGAGTCAACCTGATTGAAGAAGCAACTGTCTTTGCATATTCAGATCTTTATTTTGGCTTTAACTAGATCCTTACTGATCAAATATTATTTTGTAGCTCAGTCTGGATATTCTATCCTTCATCAAAATTCCCTCTTACTTCATCTTCATTAGTCATATCATAAAACTCTACTTCTACACATTCAATCCAAACTTGACCTTGTATATATATGATAACCCTTGTCAAGTCGGTTTGATTACCCTTCTAGATAAACAATAAAACTCAAATCTTTCAGTTGTAATTAACCAATTAAATATAAAGTGTAAATTGTTATAAGTCGGCTGACACTAAACTTACTGTATTGCCCGAGTGAACTCAGTTAATACAAAACTTCCTTCATTAACCGACAGAGCTCGATTAATACAGAAAATCACTTTGGCTGATACTTGAGTCTTCTTGAATGCCCAAGAGAGCTCGGCAATAAACTAACTATTCTTGGTTGGGTTTAGACATTTGTGTAAGATTAATACATTTGTGTAACATCAATGATAATACACAATTGAATAATTGTCTTCAACAATCTCTCTCTTTGGCATTGATGGCAACACAACATGTCATTATAAAAAGAATTTTTAGAGCAATAGAAACAAGAACAAAATTTATAATGTCCTTAGTCTCATTCTGATTCTCATCTAGAAAACTCCCTCTATCTTTAAAATCAATGAAATACAGATTTCTCCCTCTTACATCAATCCTTGTTTCTAATAAAATTTCTCCCTTAATAATTTTTTTGGCATGACATCAATAACCTCTCCCTCTTTGAAATCCAGTGCCAAAGACTCTATCAAATAAAGTTTTAATATACCTGATGTACTGATTCATATGCAATAAGCTCTGACAATCTACATCAACTTGTTAGATCTTCATTGTAGCTCAGTTAATGCATCACTAATCTATGCTTTAGTGAGCCTTATTTAGGGGAATCAACCCTATCTTTCTTCTAAGATAGAAGAATGCATCCTTAGGTGAAGGTTTTGTGAATATGTCTACAATTTCTTCTTTAGTATTCACATATTTCAACCTTAGTTCCTTGTCTTGAACCAATTCTCTCAAGAAATGATACTTTATTACAATGTGCTTAGTCTTAGTATGCATCACAGAGTTCTTTGAAATGTTAATAACACTAGTGTTGTCACAATAGATAATAAATGGTTCTTTGATTTCCTCCTTCATACCTGACAATAGCTGTTTGAACCATATGATATTTGAACAATTCACTGCTGCAGCAACATACTCTGCCTCTACTGTCGACTGAGAAATTTATGTTTCTTTCTTGTCCAAGAGACTAACCTCTTTCCAAGAAAGAACACTCCACCACTAGTACTCTTCCTGTCATCAATACTTCCTGCCCAATCAACATCAGTAAAAGTATTCAGATCAAAATTTCCTCCTTTCTTATACCATAATCCATAATCTTCAATGCGCTTAAGATATATCAGAATCCTTTTGATAGCCATCAAATTATTCTCTCTGGGATTATCTAAAAACCTTGAAACAATACCAAATGCTAATACAATATCAGGCCTAGTGTGAACAACATATTGAATTTTACCAATCATGGATCTGTAGGTAGTCTTATTTACCTCCTTTGAGAATAATTGTCAAAATTGTCCAACTCAAAAGTTGTTAACCTTCCAACCAATGCATCTAGATTTATATCATTACTGCACCTCATCTATTGAATAGATGAAACTCTAACTACATAGCTAGGAATTAAATTTCTCAATACCTTACTAACCGTTGTTTTGTCTTTAATCATTCCACCAGTAGCTTTGATGGCACTAACAGTTTTCTTGATCCTATCACTATATTTTGTAATGTATTCTCCTTATTTAATTTTCATCTGATCAAACTGACCTCTAAGACTCTCGTCTTTGGCTCTCTTTACATTTTCATCTCCTCCATGGATATCATGTAGTTTCTTCCACATATCATAGGCAGTAGGGCAGTCCTTGACTTCATCAAATTATGAATAGCTTAGTGAAGAAGCTATGCCAATAATCACTATGTTGTGATACTTCATGTCCACCATCTAATCCACAGACTTAGGTCTAGGTGGTTCCACATACTTGTGGTAAAAGAATTGCAAAACAGTATCTCCAATAGTAGATAAATGTAGCCTCATCAACTCTTGCCATGCAGGATCACTGTATTTGTTAAGCTTGGGGATCTCCCTTCTGTAAGACATCTTTGATCTTTAGCTTAGGCATTGAAACCTTCCTTGAAAGCACCAAAAACTCTGATACCAATTGTTTGAAATGACTTGAGTAACTGAAAGGGGAGGGGTGAATCAGTTACCAAAAAACAAATCTAAGTCCCTTAGATGTCTTAAACAAACTTATCACTCTCCTCGGTTAATAAAAGATATTCTATTGTTACTTAGTTAACAAAGTAATCTTAAGATATAAAATGTGTTTAACCTTTAGTGATTAAGTGAAGAAACATAAATCATAAAGAAAATAACATGTATACAAATGACACTAAGATTTACCCTCGAAACCCAATTTGGGAAAACCACCAATTGCAACTAGTTACTATTTTTCACTCTTCTAAAGTGAGCCCTATTAGGAGACAACCTTGTTAAAGGTTACAAAACACACTGTAAGGTGTGACCCTATTAGAGGATTTAATCACCCTGTTAGGAGTGGCCTTGTTAGAGGTCTTCAAACACTTCAATGTAGAAATGTCACCTTGTGAGAGGATTTATAAAAGACTATTAAGTCTACTCTGTCAAGAGATTTGGATCACTGCTACAACTGTTATAGAGTAGCAATGACTTGACTAGATTGAAGAAGCAACTATCTTTGCAAATTCAAATCTCTATTCTAGCTTTAATTGGATCCTCACTGATCAAATATTATTTTGCAGCTTGGTTTGGATATTATGTCCTTAATTAGAATTTCCTCTTACTTCGCCTTCATTATTCATATAAAAAAACTCTACTTCTACACATTCAATCAAAACTTGACCTTGTATATATGATAAACCTTGTTAAGTCACCTTGAATACCCTTCCAAATAAACAATAAAACTCAAATATGTCAATTGTAATTAACCAATTAAACATAAAGTGTAAACTACTATAAGTTAGCTGACACTAAACTTAATATATTGCCCGAGTGAACTCGGTTAATACATAACTTCCTTCATTAACCGACAGATCTCGGTTAATATAGCAAATCACTTTGGCTGATACTAGAGTCTTCTTCAATGCCCAAGAGAGCTTGGCAATACACTCATTGTTCTCGGTAGGGTTTAAACATTTGTGTAAGATTAATACATTTGTGTACCTCAATGGCAATACACAATTAAATAATTGTCTTGAACACTTGCTACTAAATTAATCCATGATTGTGTGTATGTGGTGGTAGAAAATATTTCAAAAATGACTATCATATTTTTTTGTAAGTAGATAGTTTCAATAGAAGATACTGCAATGATTTTCTTTGCTCATGTTTTGGTTAAGTTTGGATTCCTACAAAGTATTATCTCTCATGGAAAATGAAAATTCATAAAAACAAATGGTCTTTGATTTGGGCTATGATGAACATCAAGGTGCTTATCTCCACTATATTTCATCAATGGGTAGATTTATAGATTGAGGTAGTGAATCATATGATGTTTTACCTTTTACAAATTTCTATCACTCTTAAAATCCTCAAACATAGGATGAACATTTTCCATATGTACAACATAGTTATAATCATGTAATACATGATTCTACAAGGCATAACCCCTTTGAGGTATGTCTTGAATATTAGTCTTAGCTTTTTTGGATATTACACTCTCAACCATGGTCATTGAGTTAACACTACATGTAGAAAAGGAAGTTAATAGAGCATCTAAGTATTTTTTATAATATTCAAGATATACAATTATAATTTCATGAGATATTGTGTAATGAACTAGAAGTATAAGCAGTAATATGATCAACTTTGAATGCTTCATCACTTTCAAATTGGTGATAATATTTGTCTTCATCTATATAGAAGGAGATATTTTAGGAACCATATTGGAAGCTTGGACCCCTTTTGTATGTGTCATACACTTTAATAGAATAGGTTTTTGATAATGCTTTTGAGCTGAATTTGCCTCCATCATTTGGAGCACATTATATAATCAATATTGAATTTCTTTACCCATACTTCCCACAATTTTTTAATATTTTGAATATTGCTGAGAAAATTTAGGAGGTGGAACTGAATCTAGAGACTACTATTCCAGTTGCCAACATAGATTAAATTGTTGAGGTTCATGAGAAATATTTAACAAGAAAAAAACATATTCCTCGGTATCAATGGTTCACGTAGGACATCTTCCTCGTCAAATAAAGTGGGTTACAAGAGTGGAAATTGCCACACACTTATGTTATCTATTGTAGGGTATTGATGCAACGAGACTCATTACTCCATAATAAGCTTGTCACTTTTGGGCCTTTTCTTTTTGCTTGTTACATCAGACGGGTCTGCTCCTTAACCATCTATGTGAAGGTTTTCATGTCCATGGTATATGGATGATGGCGATATTTATGATAGGGATGACTATGGTGCTTGTCCCTAGGTTTTTTTGGAGGCTAGAGGGGATTGTGTGTGTGTGGTAGCCTTTTTGCCCCACCAAGTTCCTCTCTATTTTTACCACTACATGGCCCTTAGATGGTCGTGGTTGTATCTTCTTTTGCAGATGTGTGGGATTGTCAAAGTTTCTCACCATTTATTATGGAGATTCTTTTTGAGGCCTATTTGTGTGCAGGGCTATTTATTTTTGGGATTACTTTCTCCCACTTTGATTGTCTTGTGGGTAGTTGGTTTTATTTTCTCTTGTTTGGGTTTTTTTTTTTGTGCTTTTGATTAGCAGAAGCGTATGTATGTGAGTTGCTTAGTTACTGTAGCTCTTTTTAGGTGGGATGCCCCCTTCCTGGGCACTATTGCGCAGTCTTTTCCTGGCCCTCACTATGAACATGGGTGTGGAAGTGCTTTAGACTCTTGGAGCTTAGGTAAAGTATCCTATTTTGAATTCCCTAGGGTTTCAGCTTCTATTTTGGAATAGTGCCTTGTTTATTTTTTTGGGTCCTAGTGCAGTATCATTTTTACATCCTTTGGAGCTATTTTTTATGTTTTCTTTTATTTTTGGGAGGCATCTCTTGGATGTTTGGATTCCTAGCTTCTAAGTTGGTAGAGTTGTTTGGGACTGGATTTCTTGTGTGGGAGAGCTTTGATGATCTGGTCCTTTTTTCTCTTCTCTTAGTGTTGGGTCTCCTTTGCCTTGATGCTTTCCCAATTTGTTATGTATTTGAGAGGTTTTGTTTCATAGGTTTTTGGATTCCTTCTTGTCTAGTTGGTGGAATTGTTTAGGGATGACTTTCTTATGAGGATGAACATTGATGATTTTGGCCCTTTCTTCTTCCTCTCTCTATTCTGAGTCTCTTTTTTGTTAATTTGTATCCCTCTCATTGCAAGTGTTTGGTGGTTCTTGGTGATAGTGTTATTGGGGGTAGTTGGGTATGAGCATCTCAAGGAGATGTGTTTTATTGTGTTCATGCCCTTCTTCCCCATTTCACTATGTTGGGTGCCTTCTTCCCTACTGTTGTGCTCTTTTTCATGTGGTGTTTAGTTTTTTTTGGCTGTAGTAGCATTGGGGAAGGTTGGGAGTTAGCATTTTAAGAGGATGGACTTTGATGTGATCGTTCCTACCCTCTCCCTCTCTCTTTGTTGGGTACCTTATGCCCTATTGTATTCTTTTTTTTTTATAGGTGTTTGGCTCTTGGATGTAGGCTTCTTGGGTGTGGATGGTGGTGAGTATTTTTAGAGGATTGGCTTAATTATGTTCATTGTTTTCTCCCTCATCGTCTTCCTTTGGGAGGATTTTCCTTTTTTTGCTCTCTTTGATGAAGGTAGTGGTTGGTTCGTGGCTGCAGTGCTTGGGGTGAAGTGTGGATGAGAGTATTTTAAGTGATGGAGCATTGATGTGCTCGCTACCTCTTTTCTCCTTTAGCTGAATCGGGCTACCTCTTTTTTGTTTATTTATTTTTTCGCTACATTTCCATTTAGGTGGACAAAACTCCAATATAGGTGGAGTTCTGTGTTGCCAAAAAGATGTGGTTGCTCCTTGGATTGCCTTCTCTTGTGTTGACTTCTATTGAGGTGAAGTGTTGTTGCATTGGTGAGAGTTTTTTTGGGAGTAGGCGGTACAAGTTGAAGGTTGGGGCAGCCTTTCAAAATCCCTTTTATGTAGCTCCTATGGTTGGCTCTTGCACCCTCAGTTATCTTATGACATATGTATTTTTCTTCTTGTTATGGGATCCATGTAAAACATAAGTATTAGGTCATGAGATCCTATCAAAACCCCTCCAAGGTTGAGGGGTCCTTTCAAAACCCTATTTAGTGTGTTGTGAAGCTTTGGCATTTAGTAGGTTCTCGATCCTGCTAAAATCTGTTTGTAGAGGGTTTTAGGTCCCTTCAAAACAAATTAATTTGTAATCAAAATTTTATATTATATAATAAAATGATAAATTTCAACAGTTCTAAAATAAAATGTAATCTAAATGATGATTTATTTAATTATTTGTTATTTTAAATAAGCCTTCAACCTATAAATACATCAAGCAGTTTTATTTAAATATTTTTCAAAGGGAATATTTAAGATACTGAAAATATTCAGTACATTCATGACATATTTTCTTTTACGATATAGCAGTTTCTCGAACTGCACTCTGCGATTCATTATCGGAATGAAGAGTATACTGGTCCCAATTAAATGTTGTTTGTCTTTGCTAGGATATAATTAGTTCAAACCTTAAGGCGTGTTCTTTCGTTTCTCTCGCTAACAAATGGTTGTTAACTTCGATGCAGATTGGTGATCAAAACAATCGTGTAGAAGAGAAACAACAAAGAACCATGGCTTCACCTGTATCATGGCTTGAGCATGTAAAGAGTGAATATAATGCCAAATACAAACCGCGGTCACAGACAGTCCGTGTTTGCATTTATAGGGTCCCTGAATCCATAAAGAATTGTAAGAGGGAAGTATATGATCCTTTGGTTGTATCTTTAGGACCTTATCATCACAACAAAGACATCACACTATCTGCAATTGATCAACTCAAGTTGGAAACAGTTCATAAAATGTTGGGAAGGGTTGAGAAAGATGTGGCAAGCTTGATAGAAAAAATCAGTGAGCTAGATGATAAAACCAGGGAGTACTACGATGAAAAAATTGACTGCAATAAAGAAACTTTATCTTGGATGTTAGCAATGGATGCATGCTTTATTATTGAGTTCCTCAGATCCAGGATTAAAAGTAAAAGTAATGAGTACATGAGCCTAATTTTTGGAGATTATCAGCAGCATAATACGGTGTATCGGAATATAGAATATGACTTTATGAAACTGGAAAATCAGATTCCTTTCTTTATTTTGGAAACTGCACTCCTTGTGGAGTTTGGTACACCTAAACTTGCAACAGATAACTTGATTAAGCTCCTGAATGCATCCCCTCTGTTTCGTGGACATCCTTTCTCTTTCTTATCACCAAAGATTGATCATGAGTCAAATCTGGAGGGACATATAAAGAAAGAACCACGCCATCTACTGGATCTGCATAGAATGGTGATTACACATCTGTTGACATCTTCAAGTCAGAAATCAGCTGGCACGCATAAAATCAACAATAAATGTAGATCTTGGAGATGGCGAAAGAATGCGCCACGGGCACTTTCCATCCAACCATCAGTTTCTCGTGATAATATATATACGTCCAGGTTTACTCCCCGTGCCGAATTATTAGTCAAGACTGGTATCAAGTTTGAACAAGGCAAGCTCTGTTTTGAAAAGAGGCGGTTTGGGAGAAGTAAACTTTGCCTGTATCAAATAGTTGTTGAGAACAGCACAGAAATATTATTGCGGAACTTAATGGCTTATGAAGAGTGCCGAAGGTGCTCATGGTCTAAGGAAGAGACTGTAATTTCGCAATATGTTATTCTGTTACAGAATTTAATTGATTCAGAAAAAGATGTGTCTGTGCTGAGAAAAGCTGAAGTCATTTATAGCGAGTTCTGCAGTGATAAATATGTAGCTCGCATTTTCAATGATATTACAAAAGAAATCACATTTGATTCAAGCATGGTTATACTGGAGGATCTGAGGAAAAAGGCAAGAGAACACTATCACAGTCGATATAATGTAGTGATGAACCAGATTATTGAAGAGTATTTTTCCAAACCATGGTCCCTTCTCTCCTTTCTGGGGGCGATACTTATTTTGGGTTTGACCATTACACAAACTGTGAATTCATTTAAGTAGACGAGAGTTTTTTATTTATTGATGTAATATGTTATTTTGGTGTTAGGTGATACTGCTGAATCCTCATAAACATATTTCTGTAATAATTTTAAGATATTTTAAAAATTTCTAGATAAAATAGATTTTTGCTTATGAAAAACTATACATTATATTTGAAATATTTTTTTTATATATATATATGAGATTTTTTAATTGAAAAATATAATTTTCTTTCTTTAAAATTAAATTTTTGAATTTTAAACATTATGTACTTATATTTTTCATATGTTTTTTTTTCTATTTCTGTTCAAATTGAAAAAAGCCCACTTGCTTTTGGGCATGAATGGTTTGATAGATACAATTTGTATTGCTATAATATAATTATGTCTTTCAAAGTAATAATTTTGTTGTTTTGACATAATTTAATAATCTTTTATTTTAAAATGTTGTTTTAAAATACTGTTAGTAGTTACGTTGATTATGTTTAAGGAATCCTCCTTTTTCCTTTTGAATTTTTTCAAGATAGAACAAGGTTTTATCTATTTGAGACATATTTTTGCAATGATTCCCAATGTGGAATAGAAAATATATATGCAGCAATATTTTCATCCTTTTTTTTATACAGTTAAAAATAAGTAGCATATATTTATTGTTAAGATGTGACTCGTACATAGTGTTTTATGTTATTATTGTGTTATATTTATATGTTCATACCTTGTTTTATTTATATGATCAATAATAATTTTCTTAGTAGATATTTTTAAATTAAATTTGGTTTACTGATTTTTTAACCTATTTGTATTGTTAATATTTAAGAATGTCTTAATCCTTATTATTTTCTATTAAATCGATAGGGAAAGGGCACTGATCTCATATAATAGATAGACACAATCACAACACAACAAGCCATCCTTTAGGCCACTACAACATGAAGGGAAAAATCCCCCGTCCTAAGACATCAAAAATTTAATGAAAAACATATAATAGAACAAACTGTCACATAGGTTATAAGACAACAGCATGGGAGAGGATTCGAGTGGGAGAGGAGGGGTTTTGAGCGGGAGAGATGGAGATTCAAACTGCAAGAAGGATTCTGGCAGATTGGTTGCAGGTGCTGGTTCAGGCAGTAGCCCTGAACATGTACCTTTAGTTGTGGGGACATCTTCTTTCCCAGAACGGGTCGGGGCGTTAGTCACTTCGTTGGAGGAACAAGTTTGTCGTTCTTTGGATAGGGGTATCACGGGTACTCCCTTGAAAGTAGCGTTAAATGGGGCTTAGCCTGTTAGTGAGAATACTTTAGGAGAAGGGCTCAGTCCATCTCCTAAAGGGATGAATAATGAGGATATTCCTTCACAGGACCCACTAGTGGGAACAAAAATTATTCCAGGAGCTGGAGAAGCCAAAGTCAACCCTCAAAGTCCAAAAAAATGGTCGGACCTAGGAGCAAGAAAGGAGGTTGATTCATTTTCCTCTGAAGAACTGGTTAAAGCTTTTCTTCAGGAGGGAGAAGTTGCCATTTTTTTCCCGGACACTATGGTTGATCGATCTGTCTCTGCCATGGAATTTACGCTGGTTGGTAAGTTTCTTGGCCCTAGACCTAATATTGAAGCAGTCAGAACTTTTGTTACAAGGAAATGGACTTTGAAAGGTCATGTGGACATTGCGGCCTTGCCTAAGGGTTTTCTTTCATTTTCCTTTTCTAACAAGGAAGACCGGGATTATGTTTTATGTAGCAGTCCCTGGATGTTTGGTCAGACGGCTGTTGCTTTCCGTAAATGGTCTCCTAACTGGAATTACTCTAAAGATTTTTTTAAGGCTATTCCTATCTGGGTTAGGTTTCTTGGCTTGCCTCTGGAATATTGGAATGAGGGAGTCTTTAAAGGATTAGCCTCATCTTTTGGGGGAGAACTCATTTCGGTTGATCCCATGATGACGGCCAAGTCCGGACTTGTTTATGCTAGAATCTATGTCAATCTTACCTAGTTTGAGAATCTTCCTTCAACTATTAATATTAACTCTAAACTGGGGTAGTACAAACAAGAGGTGTCCTTTGAATCACTTCCGTTTTCTTATTTTGTTTGTCACAAAATGGGGCACTGGGCCAAACATTGCCCAAAAAAAACTCCTAAAGTCTCTTTGCCAGCTGTGGCAAAACCAAAAAGACAAGTCTGGAAAGAGGTTAAAGGTGATAACAGTAGTAACAATGAAGCATCGAAGGAGAAAATGGAGTCTAACACGATTCCTATTTTGGAAGAAGGGGAAATTACTTAATCGGTGTCACATGTGTCGGCCTCTGCTGAAGTTTCAGAAATGGCGGTTGATCTTAATGACAAAATCTAGAAGATCTCTGTCCCCTCAGAGAACCCTGAAAACTTGGTTGGATTGGGTGTTCCTGATGAGGAATCAGCTCAAATGGTGGTGATGGTCCCTTTTCAAGAAGAAGTATCTAGTCTGAGAAAACCAGAGGATAAAGTTACTGTTGAAAATTTTAAATCTGAGGAAGATGATTCATCCTCTATTCCTGA
>MU227380.1:435997-452030 GCA_018584345.1 Thuja plicata | reverse complement strand
TCTAAGAGAGTGTGCAAAATGAAGAGTTTTAATAGAGAGAGAGAGAGAGAGAGAGAGAGAGAGAGAGAGAGAGAGAGAGAGATTTTCCTTCAATATATCAAACACCAAATTCACCAAAATGCTCTAAGACCAACACAAGAACTCAAAGATTTTGAAAGGGAAAAAGAAAGAAAAAAACCCCTTGTGTATAGTATGAATGAGGCACAAATCCTAAAGAAGAAGAGATAAAGAGAGCAATAAGCTCATTACAATAATGAGAGCAAGTTTGAGAATGTGAGAAGTGAGAAAATAGAGAAGATTATTGAGAAAGTGTGTGTAGAGGTATCTCTTAAATAGAGATGAGAGGAGGAGTTTGAATGTAACTCCCATCTTCTATAAATGCCACATTCACATTGAGTGTGTGTCAAATGTGAGATTCTTCTTAAGGAGGAATGTCTAATTTCCTTATTAAATGAATTACAAAAAAGTGACATGTCCTCCTACTTGGCCTAGAGGACAAATACAATTTACGATACCTTGGTTTATCCTTTAATTACATAGTTCACCAAGGAAAGATTAATTTCTAACACCCCCCTTTAATATTTAATTGGGGTATTTACATCAAGGTGTATCAAACCTAAAATTTTGCAATGAAATTCAAATTTTTTCTCTAGAAAGTGGATTTGTCAAAATATCTACAACTTGATCTTCACCCTTGTAATAGATGAGAGAAACTTTATTCTTCAATTTTCTCTCTTATAAAATGGTGGTGGAGAGAAATGTGCTTTGACTTTGCATGGTAAACCAGATTCTTTGCCAAGGCTATTACACTTTGATTGTCACAATATAAAGGTGTAGGTTCTTGTTGAGGTGGACCCAAATCTTCAAGAATTCTTCTAACCCATAAAAATTCCTTAGAGGCATTAGCACAACTTTTGTAATCAACTTCCGTAGAACATAGAGAAACAAATTGATCTTTTTTATTTTTCCAAGATACAATACCTAAACCAAGAAATAAACCATACCCAAAAGTAGATTTCCCATCATTGGGGTCTCCAACTAAATCTGAATCAGTAAAGCCTTTTAATGTAAAATTAGAATTTGCATCATACAATAATCCTACATCAAGAGTACCTTTAATATATTTTAATATTATTTTAGTAATTTTGAAGTGATTTTGTTAAGGTTTGGACATAAATATTGATACTAAACCAACACTAAAAGATATATCAGGTCTAGGGAGAGTTAGATAATTTAAACTTCCTATTAGTTGTCTATAAGGAGTAGGATCTATAAATGGAGATTTCCTATCTATCATTAACATAGTTCCTAATTATCATTGAAGTGAAACATGATTATCATCATTCATATAAAAATATCAAGAATAACTTTAGCATATTTACTTTGAGAAATAAAAATATCCTTAGGGGTTTGCCAAATTTGCATTCCTAAAAAATAATCTAGAAGCCCTAAATTAGTCATTTTTAATTTTTGGTAAATTTGAGACTTAATATCATAAATTAAATGGTTATAAATTGAAGTAAGAATCAAATCATCAAAATAAAGAATGATAATAATAATGTCATTTTAACTATGCCTGATATACAAGTTAGGATCATTTTTACTTCTAGAAAAACCTTGAGAAATAAAGAAAGAATTGATTTTGGAATACCATTCTCTAGGAGGTTGTTTTAAACCATAAATATATTTCTTTAGTTTACATACAAGATGTTCATTACCTTCTTTAATAAAACTAGGAGGTTGAGACATTTAGATTTCTTCATGCAAATCGCCATTTTAAAAAAGCACTTTTAACATCCATTTGGTGAATAGGCCAATTTATTTTTGCAACTAAAGAAAGAACAACTTTAATGGTAGGTATTTTTTCAATAGGAGAAAAGGTCTCATTATAGTCTATTCCCTCAATTTCAGAGAAACCTCTTTCTAGTAGCCTAGCTTTAAACTTACAAATTTCATTATTTACATTCAACTTAGTTCTGTATAACCATTTACATGAAACTAGATTTTTGCCATGAGCTAAAGTAACTAAATCCCAAGTATTATTAGAAATTAAACTATCATATTCCTCTTTCATAGCATTTGGCCAATGGTGTTGATTTTTAGCTTGACAAAAAGTTTGAGAATCTTTAGAATTCATAAGAGAAGACATCAAAGCATAATAGCAATAATTAAGTCTCCTAGGTTTAAGTCCACCTATTCTAGTAATATAATCATCACATTCATTAAGTAAGTGTTTAAACCATTTAGGATTTCTCTTAGAAGTAATAAAATTTGACTATGAGGAGTAAATTCATCATTTTCATCATCACTATGAGGAGTAAATATATCATTATCATTTTTAGTAAACAGATTTGTCTTCTCAAAAACAACTTACAAATGACTCTCAAATGCCCAAAATAAGAAGAAAAACTAACTAACAGTTGGATGAGTTATCATAGATTGATAACCATCCTCTGAATTGTGAGGTACAGCTCCCTGCTTTAAGATTTATAGTGAGTTGAAAGTGGGTTATGTCTTTAGCCTAAAGAAATTTAAGGCTTTTTGACACTCATCCATAAACATGAAATGAATGTGCTTATAAGACTTGATAACTTAAATAGGATTGCAAGAAAGCAAGAAGCCAAAAGACTTTCCTTTTTAAGCTTTCAATATCACAGAGGAAAATGAGAAGGAATAACATTCTCTTCTGTAAACTATAAATGAAAATGCAAGTATGCATCTAAAATATGAAATAAATTACCACATGATTCATTCCAATCCAAGAATTACATCTTCAGACCACAAGATCTGATCAACACAACCTATCTTTATTATAAATGCATAACATAAAACCACAAGATTAAACTATTCCTGCAATTACAATTGAAACATAGAATATTAAGCTAATTCCCATATCCCCTCTGTTACAATAATATCATAAAATGATTTCTCCTCCTACCTATACCCGACTGACTGCCAGAAAAAGAAGAACCCTTGTAATGTGGAAAGTTTTACAATAACTGTTTCTTTAAATTCTCTTTATTCTTATATTTTCACTATTTTGTGTCTTAGTTACTGTCATCCCTTATTCTTTGGGTATTCAATATTAATCAAATGACTTATATTATTATAATTTTTTCTTTAATTCGCTGACAGGTAGATATAGCTTTCGCTCTTACACATTAAAGCATGCAGCCTTGATCCTGCACAGGCGATTCCTTATACTGAGCTTCGAAAGGAAAACATAGGGACTGTTATGGTCAGACCCTTCATGGAGCTTGCCGAATTTGCACACTTGCAGGTTCTATCAACATAATTGGTCTCTTTTTCTACCATGCTCTCCAGGTTAAAATACAACTGATCTGCAATTTTGAGTTCTTTCCAAATGGGCTTTGAGTTCATTCAGGAACCCATGCTTTGAACAATTCAATGTATAATGACATTTATTGTCTCCTGGGCATCTGCCGATGCGTCACATGGAGCAAGATATGATACAAACAAGATCAAACTTGAAAATAAGTAGAAACTTTGAACTTATGACCACAACCAATAGTGTGTGGAATTGTCTTGACATTATGTTGAGAAGTTGGTGCACATTCTCAATGTGAGACTTCAAAAACTGAGCCTCGAGACCTTCACAGTCTTCATATCTTTCCTCAAAATCAAACGCCTTCACCTTTACTTACAAAATTTATTTATTTGAGAGGCACAACACCGATTGCATCACTATTTTCCTACAATCAGCCTTGATGTTGTACTTGAAAATATGCCTTATTACCTTTCAGGCAATAGATTTTGGTTACTATTGTGTAGTTTGGAGGAGCTTTCTTCTAATTATTATTTGGTTACAGAAATTCCAACTCTAGCCATCTTGATTCATGTTGATGTAGCATTTAAATATCTGCTCGATATAATGCTTGTGGAAAGTTTAACTTCAACCAATAGAGATGTCAGCTCTACATATGATCTATGCCCTTCTATTTAATAGACAACCTGAATTTATCCATTAATTCTGCAGCATGTATGAGGAGAACATATATACAATGTTCCATCAAACACCTCACATTCAATCCACTACATATCTGCAATTTTGATGCCTTTGTTGGGTGCCACTGACATCCATTATGCTCGGTCATTTTGTCAAACAACCCACTGTCAAATATTTAAGCTAGAGAGAACTGTCAAAATGGAAAAGCTACACCTTTATGCAATGATGGCACCATTGGCATGATATGACACTGTCTAGGTGAGCAATTGTCGGTAAACTATTAATACAACTGCATTGATATTCTGTCAAACAGTTCGTAGTCACCCCTATTGTTCTCTGTCATAAGTTGGTTAGTTTTATTCCCAATCTCAGTGTCCAATATATATGGTGCCATCGGGCTTCTATTAAACAATTCAAGATACGTTTCCATGTTTGAATACACAATCACCATCACGAATCTCTACAGTTTTGTGGATGAGCTCATTCCTCCATGCTAAATTGACTTTGGTGAATCAATCTTTAGTTTCTTTATGACTGTGAACTCCATCATTCCTAACACTGCAACATTTCTTTTTATCAACGGACATGGAGCATAGTACATCTTGATCAATTATTTCCAATTTTCTAGACAGGGACTCACAACTTGGAAAAGACACTCATCCTTTTAATTATCAGGCCACATTTTGTGTTCCTTTCAAGTGGCGATGGAAGACTCCATGATGCATCTGACATTTTCTTGCTCGTAACTCGACGTGAGTTTAGAAATTACTTTCATCATTCCAAGCCAAGAGCATATTTGGAAGGGACTTGTATAATTTATAGCGCTAACCTTCTGGCTTGAGTTCATGAGAAAGACTTGGGAATGAGACTATGATTGTAAGGAGAATGGGTGAAAATCAAACATATGTTTTTGTCGGCTCCTCCCCTTTATAATACTGAGAATGGTATTCTGACATTCGATCATACCATGGTGACATGATCCCACTTTTACCTTCTCTATGAATTTGAGCACACTTCTTTATTAATCTCCATATATAATACTACACAAATTTGTTCTACATTGCTTTGGAAACATTTCTCGGAGTGCCCGTGTTATTACCTTTGAAGTATTCAAAACCTCCTTGCCATCACCATTGCAAGATTACATTCTCTTCGACAGAGTTTTTAATGAACAAATGTGTGCACAGATACTCAGGAGTGACTGTATCCATGACAGATTTCTATAAAACCATTTGGTATCATACAAGGAAGCTATAATTCTTCTACAACCAGAATTACATGCCTTTGTAATAATTTCCTTTTACCAATTTTCAAGAATTTAATGGCTTTTTTACATATGAGGAATAATAAATTAATATCTTCTTCATTACCTTATATCCTCAAACTCAACACATTATGTTTTTATGTCAACATTGAGATTCCTTTTATCATCTCTTATGTAGTTCTAAATTTTGGGATGGGCTTCAAATCTTAAACCTGTACATGTGAACTTGCAATCTTATGTCGAGCTCCTGATTTGAGTTTTGAACATAAAATTGTATGCTCCAGTATTCTAAACTTTGATTCTTGCATTGACATTTTGTACCCTTGAACTGACTAGACTAAATCTTTGAACCCGATTTTGAATAGGTGAGACCGCATTTTGAACCACTGGAATTGACCTTGAAACTTTGTCTTTTGAACATGAAACTTGAAGTCGGTCCTTCCGACTTTGAGCTTTGAATCTGCACGATGCATTTTGAAATATTGAATCTTGAACTTTGAACTTGCAGTTAAAGGTTCAAGATTTGACAATGCATATTGCACGAATGATCAATAAAGGATAAGAAAATTTGGAGGAATTTATCTATAGGGTTCAAACTTAAAAGTTTAGAATTTAGGTGTTGAAAGCATGTTAACAATCATCAAGAACAAAATTATCAGCATCATGAGCAAAATTATAACTAGGAGGAGTAGAAATATTCTTACCATCATCATCATCATTTTTAATACTAGTAGGACTAAAAATAGGTCCATTAGGAGTAGGGTTTAGAATAGGAGGTTGGTCCTCCATGAGATCAATAATTCCCCCTTTAAATTCATCATGTTTAACCTTGGAATAATCATGAACTTCACTTTTTGCAATAACAACATCTCTTGCAATATGTACCTTCTTAGTAATAGGATCGTAAACTCTATAACCTTTAGTAGATTCATAATACCCAACAAATGTAAATGGAGAAGATTTAGAATCTAGTTTATGCCTTTTTTGTTTGGGTGTGTGAACCTAAGCAATAGAGCCAAAAAAATTTAAATGTTGTAAAATGGGTTTCCTACCGGACCACGCTTCCTCAGGAGTTATATTTTGCAAATCTTTAGTAGGAGTTCTATTAAGGA
Organism: Thuja plicata; assembly: GCA_018584345.1. NCBI lineage: Eukaryota > Viridiplantae > Streptophyta > Pinopsida > Cupressales > Cupressaceae > Thuja > Thuja plicata. Next base: position 445,687 of record MU227380.1, on the reverse strand, counting down.
TATAAGTGGCACAAGCCATTACTTCAGCGCAAAACTTGTAATGCATATCTTTTGCATGTAACATACATCTATCCATTTCCACAATAGTTCTATGCTTCCTTTCTACCACACCATTTTGTTGTGGTGTATAAGGAATGGTAAGCTAATGTTTTATACCAAAACATATTAAGTAAGAATGAAAAGAATTATTAACATATTCAGTACCATTATCTTTTCTAAGAATTTTAAGTTTTGAACTAGATTGTGTTTCCACAAACATATGAAATTCAAAAAAGGTGTCAAGAACTTGATCTTTAGTATGCAAGAAATAAATCCAAATTCTTCTAGTAAAATCATCCACAAAGGTAAGAGCATACTTTAAACCTTGTATGGAGATTTTCTCCATTAGACCCAAAATATCACTGTGAATAAGATGTAACTTAGGAGACACCCACCATGAAGTACCATGAGGAAAGGGCTCCCTTTTCATTTTTCCACTCATGCACCATGTGCATGTAATTTTAGATGAAACAATATGGGGTAATCCTTCAACCATTTAGATTTTTGCATCAAAGAAATATAATCAGAATTCAAATGGCCGAGCCTTTCATGCCATACATTGAAATCAATATTAAATTTCAAAGAGTACCTTGAAGAGGCAAACTCATAAAATTTAAACAAGTTATAACGCTCTAGCTTAGCATTAGCAACAACATGATATGTATTAGGATCAATAATATAGCACATATCCTTATGAAATTCAACTTTATAATATTGACATAATTGAGAAACTAAAAGAAGGTTTGATTTTAATTCAGGAACGTTAAGAAGATTGTGTAATTTCCCATTTGGAACATTAACATCACCAACTCCATCAACCTTGCAACTATGATCATTAGCTAATTGAATAGGATTATTAGTAGTATCAGGTAGCAAAGAATCAAATACTTCTATATGAGATGTAACATGATGAGAAGTGCCACTATCAATAATCCATTCTAATGCATGAGAAGCTTTATAAAAAGAAATAAAAGCACGACGAGATTGATTACCTTGAGATTTGAAGTTATTCTAATTATTTTTATTCATAGGCTTCTTATCATTTTACTTTTTAAAACAAACATTAGTTAGGTGACCATCTTTTCCACAATAGGTACAATGAGGTTTCCTATTTTATTGATTATTGTAATTATTGTTATTATTATTGTATGGTGGCCTAGAATTAGACCTGTTATTTGAATAACTATTATTATGATTATTGTTATTTAAATAACCATTATTACGATGATTATTGTTACAATAATTATTGATTTTATTGGAATAATTATTATTATGATGATTATGATGATGATTATTATTAAAAGTATGTGATTTATTATTTTGATTTTGATTTTTAGACACAAAAGCATGTTCAAAAGATTCAATAGTACCAAATTGAAATAATTTATCCTCCTCTTGATGTAATAAATTGTGAAAAATATCATAAGTTAAATGAGGAGCTAAACTAGGAATAGCAAGCTGAGAATGACTGTTAGTAATAAACTAGTGAAATTCTTTAGGGAGACATTTCTTTAAGATGATAGTAATTAATCTAATATCAATTAAAGTAACAATAAAACCACTTAGTTCAGTTTTAATAACATCAAAATTGAGTAAGAATTCATCTATGGTTTTGAAATTAGTATACCTCAAGTCCTCCAAGTTGTCTTAGACTTGAATCATTCAGGATTCAGAGGAGCTGTCATATGTCTGTTGCAAAATGTCTGATGCTTGATAGGCTTTGGTGCAATGTCCAATTAAGACACAGAGATTAGGAATAATTGTGAGACCAATCAATCCAAGAGCTTATTCATTTTTTCATTTTCCATGCATCTTTGTCTTCTTGAGAAGCAAAGGTAGTTGATTCAATAGAAGCATCTATAGCAACTTCAAGCAAATGTTTAAAACGAAGTAGAAAGGAAACATGTGTCTTCCATTGATGATAGTTAGAGTTGTTTAATTTAATTTTTGGAATTAGATTAGACATGATTAATTAGGAAAAAGATGATCAAATTAACTTAAACAAAGTGGAATACAATGAATATATAATGATAAAGATCAAGGAAAGTAAATTTAACTTAACGTTAATCACAATTTGAATGGTTAAATAATGATACAAATTTGAATTGGAATGAATTAATGAAACATGAATTGAATTTGGTTAGAATTGATACAAATAATGTAAGAATGAAGCAATAAGAAAAAATGATAAGCAGAAAAAAAAGTATTAACGTTTAAACTTTTTTTATTTAAACAATATTTTAGAAGTTTAAAATACTAAGTTAGAAATGATTAACTTTAAATAAACATGGATTAGTGAATAAAGAATGGTTAATGAAAGATAAATTAAATGCCCAAATTTGAATAAAGAAATTCCCTAAAATTTAAATAATGGGATTAAATGAGTCAAAGATAGATCAGCCCGAAGCTAAAGTTAGACAAAACATAGATATGCTACAAAGAATCCGAGAGCAATGAATAAATATACTTAGATAGAATGGTAATACTAGAAAAGAATAAAAAACTACTGCAAACCAAGAAATGTTATTGGTGGAGTACGTAATCACTCCCTGGGTAAAATTACAAACTAGTGTCACACTTTTATAAAGGAAAAGGACCACAACATGCAAAATGTTGAACTTTAACGACATAAAAAGTGGCATTTGTATTTAGAATTTGAGGATGATGTAAACTGATGAAATGTGTATTATGCCTATAATTGTTTAAATTTTTTTTGAACAAGAATTGACATAGTTTTTTATTTTTTAAAGTTTATTTTTCAATTGCTGAAAATATGAGGTCTAGTTCCCACCAAACAAGTATATGCTAATAATCTATTTTTTCTCTGATTTCAAAATATGTTATAGATAAAATGTATAGCTAGTGCATAAAAGAAGAAAGATTGGTTTTCAATGTATATTTTCTTCATTATAACTGCCCAAAGTTGAACTTTCTGAAATCGACAGTTTTCATCTCCCACCAAATTTCCCCTATCAAATCTACACTATTCAGAAAAAAAATTACATATTCTTGAGGAGGACTCTCTCCTCTAGTGTTAAATATAAATTTTAAATTTTTTGATATGATTTACAATTTTTTCACTTATTTGAAGCAACATCTTCTCGAATGTTAAAATACCTACTTATTGTATTTTGAAATTATAATATATTAGATCTAATCAAAATACTATAAACTTTATATGACAATAATCTTGACTCTGAGTTCTACAAAAGGGTATTTTTTTTATATTTTTAAAAAAAATCATTAAAAAGAGTAGGGATTATTGAAACATTGATTTTTTGAAATAATTTTGTTTCTTTGGTAATCGGTATAAAACATGCATTTAATAGACATTTCCAATTGTAAAAGTTTAACCACTTATCTAGCTTAGCTAGAATGAATATAGCTAGACCATATGTTTGACAAAAATTAATTTTTATTTAGAAATACTCAAATTTGGCTGTGCTGATAAGGGGTCCTTAAACGTGACACAACTTTGTGTTTTTACCCCCTGTGATGAATATTTTAGCCTAATGGAGCGTTTCAGATGTTAAAAACCCTTTGATTGCAAGAGTAATAAAAAAAATGTTTGAAAGCTTGGGACTCACTTGAATAATGTGCAGAATACTGAATGATGAGGAGTGCTTAGTGCGGATGTCGATTGATGAAGGTCTGTGTGGCCCGAAAGATGTGAAATACTATAGGCGACTGTTTGTCCCAATTTTATTAGAATGTTGTGAGGGGATAGGAAATACAATGGAGAGGAGAGGAGCTGTGAGAGGTGATGCTGTCAAAACCAAACAGGAAGACAACTAAGGAAGCCTCTAGGCTATGTAAGGAAGTAGATAGGTGAGATTGCACAAAAATGAGAAAGGGGTTATGCAAAATACTATGATGCGCACAAAGGAGTTAATGATGTGCTAAAAAGATTTAATAGTAATAAATTATTATTAATGTTGCACAGAGAAATCTCTTGTTGCGCTAAGTAATGAATGGGCTTCACAATGAAATATATGGGCTGTGCAATGCAATGTTAACTCTAGAAAAGTTTGTGAGGGCTGCACTGGAGAAGTGTGAGAAGGAAACTTCCAAACAATATATAATGCTGTGTTATAATATTTAGAGGTAGATTAAAATAACAGAGATAGAAATATTAGTAAATATCAATAAAAACAAAGATAGAGATCAAATGTAAGAGATATAATATATCTAGATATCTAATATCAGAGATCTAATATCAAGATGAAATATCAAAGATGCTGAGAGTGAAAGGAAATCAGTAAACTGAATGCTGAAAATAGTATATATAAACCTACACATCAAGTAGTTAGCAGAGCGATAGAGATAATGGATTTAAGAGATGTTGAATATATAAAAAAAAACTTAAAATATAGAAATCTGAATATTAGTAATAACCCTGCAAATGAGATAGTTAGAAAAATGGATGAAAAAACATGAAAAAGAAAATCCTTGCAGTTGCTTGACAGAGGGTGGGATTAGAGCTTAAAAAACTTGAAATAGATATGAATAAAATTAGATTTGCAAAAAAAAAAAAGAAAACCCTGCAATCAAGAGTTAGATCAACAAAAAATCTGATTTCCTCTCCTCAACCGAGATATCTTTCAACCATTCCTGCATGCAACACTCAAAACAAGGATTTAACTAGCTCTGATACCATGTTAGAAACATAAAATAAAATGGAAAAGAGATAAGGAAAGAATCTAAGAGAGAGTGTAAAAGGAAGAGTTTTACCACACACACACACACACACACACACACACAAATTTTCCTTCAATATATCAAATACCAAATTCACCAAAATGCTCTAAGAAAAACATGAGAACTCAAATATTTTGAAAAGGGAAAAGAAAGAAAAAATCCCTTGTGTATAATATGAACGAACGAGGCACAAAGCCTAAAGAAGAAGAGAGAAAGAGAGCAATAAGATCATTACAATAATGAGAGCAAGTTTGAGAAGGTAAGGAGAAGTGAGAAAATAGAGAAGATTATTGAGCAAGTGTGTGCAGAGGCAGCTCTTAAATAGAGATGAGTGTAGGAGTTTACATGTAACTCCCATCTTCTATGAATTCCACATTCACATTGAATGTGTGCCAAATGTGAGATACCTCTTCAGGAGGAGTATCTAATTTCCTTATTAAAGGAATTACAAAAAAGTGACACGTCCTCCTATTTGGACTAGAGGACAAATACAATTTAGGATACCTTTGTTTATCCTTTAATTACATAGTTCACCAAGGAAAGATTAATTTCTAATAGTTATATAGTCCATATTAGCCCATATGGATATCCATCCTTTTAAATATAATAAAAGTATACCAATACCTAACTTGAAATCGAAATAGATTAAACTAGTTTTAGAGTGAGACCCATGTAGAGCAGAGGACAAGCAAACATGAGGCCACTATCCTTAAAGAGAAGCTTCCTCAAAAATATCATTCAGAGTAATGATCTCCCAATTCCTTGAGAGATGATGGAGACTCTCAGTCCATTCCTCTGCATCCACATTCTTACTCTTCTCATATGTTCCCTAGCCCTGTTTAGCTCCTTGATTTTTTTTGAATTCTTGCTTATTTTTCTTTATCCTATGATAAATCCCATAATATCTTATTCCATTAACCCATTTTTGATCTTACAAATAGAAGTGATCCCATTACCTAATTGTTATTTGTAATTAGCATAAGAAGCAACATTTACATCAAGCTCAGCAACTCTATTCTGTAAATCTTTAATTTTCTCTTGAAGAAGAAGGTAATTATTATTGATAGTATTCCACTTATATTTGATGAGTAAAGTACTTGTCAATTATATTGATATGCTCTAATCTTGTTAATTAATGCATGTTTTAATGTAGTTGATAAATTAAATATGTTATTCCATCTCTCCTAGCATAGGTATTTCCTTTGTTCCAAGGGTTAATTGACAAGGCATTACACATTCTATATGCTACACAAATGATAGGAATATCATATAGCACATTTAAGAAAAACTTGAGTCTGATAGAATGTGTATGACCTAAAACACAACTACAAATACAAACTGCATATAGAAACCTTTAGGTGTATATACTATATATATATAACTCACATATTGTATTTAAGGCAAGAAAATAATACCTGCAGATGTATATTGGTGGGATATGAATCAACTTCTTCTAATGATATAAATGTTTGCACTATAATACCAATGGAGTTGTAAAATCCAGGGATTAACCACCCCCAAGAAAGCATAGTTTGGGGAGAATTCTCTACATTGAAATGTGTGTTGCAAAATTCTTGCTAGTATGTACTATAATTCACAATATTGATCATTTCATAATGTAATTTAGCAGCCAAAAATAAAAAATTTCTAAAGGTTCTATGTGTATAAATACTCTACATACAAATTATGAATTAAAAGTATTCACTAGAAAAATATTTTTCTATTTTTTTAAGAAAAATTTCCACTCTACAATCACAAAATTATGTTTACACAAGAAAGCCATCTAGATGGCTTGGCATATCATCTTTGCTAGAAGATATTACTTCATTCAATTTCCCCATCAAATCAAATAATCGAACCAAACAAGAAAGATCTTAAATTTTAATTATTCAATTCAACCACATCTCTACATGAATTGTGAGTTCCATCACCCAAGAAATATTGTATTTGACCTACACATCTAACTTAACTTTATTATTCTATGGAATTTTGGATAAACAAATCTAGGAATGATCTAAACATTAAATTTTTAATGATAATTTAAAACCTTGTTTTAAGTAAATGGAAAGTTGTTTGAGACATGAGAGAGGTCTACTGTTCAATGTTGAAAACACAAGTCCCTTATAAAAACCTATAAATTGATTATAATAAAATTTTAAATTTTTACAATTCTATAAAACAAAATGTAATGATAATTTATTTAATTGTTTGTTATTTTGAATAATCCCTAAATCTATAAATACATTGAGCCTTTTCATTTAAATATTGACACAAAAAAAATAAATCAAGAGCACTATTTAAGGTACTCAAAACTTTCGTGACATATTTTTCTTTCTATTTTATTGCTTCCAAATAAAAAAAATTTCTTGCAAGGATATAATTCTTACGTTGAGAGGCATATTTATAATGGGAGCAAGGGTTGGATACCAGCACGACATATTATAAGAATATGGCATGTACATAAAAAAGATTGGGTATCAGTTATATTTCTAAAAATGCCAAATGACATTGATAAAAGCCAAAAAAAAAATTTAAAAATTGATTTATATTCAATGAAATTTTCTTTTAAAAACATACACATAAAAATAAAATATCAATTTTAAATCCCACAAAGTGTGGGATTGGGACCCTGCTAGCAGGACCCCGCACGAGAATCCTAGAAGGTCCTTGACCAGCAGGCTACGATGACCTTGGCAGGTTGTTTGTCATGCAACGGTAGCGTACGCTACACGGCGACGACAACCTGCCACTACCGCTACTTGTCCTGCGACAGGGGGGTCGGGGGGTGGTGGCCTTGTGCCCCAATGAAATTAATTTATTTATTATTATTATTTTTAAATACTGAAATGCCCATATGGACAATTAATTTTTTTTTAATTTTTTTTCAATTTAATAGCCATTAACGGTCTTTTTGATATGTTTGGATTTTTTTATATTTTTTTTTATGGAAATTGAAAAGGAGAAAGAATTTCAAAAAACACCTTTTGGGTTATATGAGGAGACACTCTATGAGAGCTTGGAGGAGATTTCAAGAGAAGAGGAAGCCCATTTAAAGAGCAAGCAACCAACAAAATATCAAGGTGATATTTGGTTTTGTATTTAATAATTTTATTTTTTATATAGTTTTAGTTTTAGATTTTCATTTAGATTTAGTTTTTTTTTTTTTTTTACAATTAGATATAGATTTAGTTTTAGTTTTACATATAGATTTAGTTTTTTCTTTTACATTTAATTTAGATTTATATTTCTCTTAGATTTAAATTTAGTTTTTGTTTTAGATTTAGATTTGGATTTAGATTTAGTTTTACTTTTAGAGTTAGATTTATATTTATATTTTTCATAGATTTAGATTTTAATCATTATTTCATTTTATATTTAGTTTTAATATATAGATATAATTTTAAATATGGAGGGGAATGTCATTATATTGCTTTACCTTTAGATTATTTAGAGGATTCATTTAGATATATATTTTTTAAATTATTTATTTGATTTTGATTATTTAGATATAGAGTATATGATCATTTTTTAATATTTAATTTTAATATTTAGATTTTGATTTAAAAATGCAGGGCAATGTCACCATTTTCATTTAGATTTAAATTATTTGATATGGACGGCTATGTTGTTATATTAGATTGTTAATTTTATCAAATTAGATAATTAGTTTATTTATTTGTTTAATCATTATTTTATTTTATATTTAGTTTTAATATTTAGATATAATTTTATATATGGAGGGAAATTTCATTGCATTATTGTACTTTTAGATTATTTAGATGATTCATTTATATGTATATTGTTTAGATTATTGATTATTTAGATATAGAGCATTTGCTCATTTTTTAATATTTAGATTTTGATTTTAAAATGGAGGGAAACATGACCATTTTCATTTAGAATTAAATTATTTGATATGGAGGTCTATGTTTCCATATTACATTGTTAAGTTTAATAAATTGGATAATTATTTTAATTATTTTTTTATTTTATTAGATTTAGATAATTTGATTTAATTAATAGAATTAATTCTTGATATTAATTTATTTAATTTCAATATTAGCTTTAATTTTTCATTTTGTTAGTTTTTAAAAAGTTTGACTTTGTTAGTATTTTTAAAGTTTATTACTATTAGGGATTGTATTGTATCTTTAAATTTATATATTGAAATGGTTTTTATTTTTTGTAATCACACATAAGGAATTCAAATGGAGGTATATTTGGGAATGAAGGTAGAATTTAGCTGTGATGAGAAGGGATTCGAGGGGGCCTAGTTTGAAGCAACGATTTTAGACATTGTACTACTTTCTAAAAAATTAAATTTTTCTGTGAGATATGATAACTTCATTACCATTGAATGGTCAAAGAACCCCTTGTTGAGGAAGTATTTTTAGAGTATATGAGACATATTCCACCTCTAATTAGGTTGCCTCAATATATACAACCCGAGTTTGTAGTTAAAGTTCTAGATAATGATTGCTGGTGGTCAGGGTGACTGTTGATAGATTTTTTTCACCACTGAGTGATGAAGAGTTCTTTGAAATATATTTCCCTGATAGTCACACTCTAAAAGAATATTCATGTGCCCTCTGACATTCAGACTAGGAATGGATCAAAGGACGATGGAGACCAACACAATCAAAGTGAGAGATTATGTTTTGTCATGTTCTGACAAAATGACCTTTGGGACCATTTAATTTTGGCTTTTATTGTTTTGTATTCAAAATTAGTGATCATGTTTTGTCATGTTTTAAAAAAATTACCTTTTGCAACATTTTATTGTCATGATGAATACATTATTGTTAATAAAATATTGATTTTCTTAATGTTACAATATCTTTCCTCTCAACCTCGTAATTGTTGTTCATTCTCTTAATTATTGTTCATATCTAATATATTTTCCTAATTCTAATGTATGTGTTCATGGTCATGTATAAATATGTATTTAAACAT